>SAYR01055889.1:153774-186201 GCA_004382745.1 Argopecten irradians irradians | reverse complement strand
CCCCCCCCCCCCCCCCCCCCCCCCCCGCAGGGGATCGAAACGGGAGCGCCGCCCTGCTAACCTGGTGCTGAAACAACTTGGGTAATACAACTTGCCACGCTAACAGGAACCGGAGGACCGGGCCCGACAGGAGGTAAGTTAGACTATTAAGAGCTGGCCCATGAGAAGGAAGGGTCCAAATTGGAACCCAAGGGTCCAAACCCTATAGAGCCATTGGAAGCAGATGGAACCAAACTCTCCTCCACAAAGGAGAGGAGAGAGGAACTCTCTGAACCCAAAAATACAAATCCTGAAAGGAATTTGTTGGAAACGGGGGTAATACTCCCAAATTGGGAGGAACTTACCTTGGAAGGGGGTTCTGATGATGCCCAAAAGGCAAATACAGAACATCTACCCTTATTTTTGACCTTACCTGTTTATAGAGCAAAGGAAATACTCTGTCCATTCATGTTTACTCCAATTACTACACAGCAAACAAGTTTGGGTTGTCAAACAGCAGTGACAAAAAACACGAACACTGTGAGGATCAACCTCAACATGCCCCTAGCCTATGGTAAGGGGGATGGAGAACAGAATTAGAACAATTCATGTTTAATATAAAACATAAACAGTACTTTGTTTAGCATTTACATAATGTAAAACAAAATTAAGTAAAATAAAAAATAAAAATCAATATCAGGTAGCAATATGCCCCTATAGGAAATCAACACTCTATGAAATTGACAATCCCTGATGGAGCCAGCAGCTCAAAATTGAAATATAACGCTGAGCTGTCAATCAGATGTTGATTTCATCTGAAATGCAAATAAAAATGTGGTGTACAACACCAGACACAATTTTAGTTGCTTATAAGCAGTATAAGACTGCCCCTGAACTTGATGGAGATAGATATAATTCCAAGCTGGAAAAAACAGCTGCCAAACAAGATGGAGGCCATAAGAAATATGAAAGGATGTGACAAACAGGAAGTGACATACAGGAAGTGGTTCCCCTGGTGGGGGAATCCGTGGGATAATCTATTTTTAGATCTTGTGTGTCAAAGAGGCCTAATAGATTTGAAGAAGCTATTGTAATTGGCCAGGTAAGCTATTTTCTGAAGGTAAATAATCATATATACAATATTATGCAGAGATGGTTTACAATATCTAAAGAAATTGGTGGTGGTACAAGAGTAATACGAAAATTTGAAGTGTTACTTATCTGTATGTGAATGTCCTGGTATAATCCTTAATCCTTCCAGGTTCCTAATGAACAATGTTCACAACTCCACGAGGAAAAATGAATGTCCTCAGATAATTTGTAAAGTTCCAGGCAATATGAATAAGTCCTCACAATGCGTTGTAACAATCCACAGATAAAGTCACAATAGCTCTCCCAATAGAATCTGATATGGCGCTGTACAATTCTTGATATGTCTAATTACAGGTCTCATTCCAGTTCTGATAAGCCTTGATCAGCTGGAGTATATATATAGCTAAACCCTAATTCAAGAATATTAGAGGGCATTCTACTTTTAGAAATATCTAATTAAAAACAGTAAACAAATAAACACACAACTTTCTGGAAATAGACCATTCTAGATCCCTACTTATAATCAACATGTTAACAAACAGAAAGTTCTATAACCTAAATTAATGATACTGGGATGTATTGATAATATAGATATAGGAGTTATCTCCCTTATCTAATAACTACATGTATTTAGTTTCATACATAACAGTATACTTATCGTCTTGGGGTCCAAACGTTTTATTGGGACGGAATTGGAAGGCGAGATAAATTGGTCAAACTGTATTTAAAAAAGGACAGTCATTAGCGTTAAAAAGACATAATTGTTCATCATATATGTACGTGAATGATATAATGTCTGTCTTATTAGCTTAAGAATTGTAAATGCTAGTCAGGTTAAGAAAACATTGCATTAATGTAAACTTACGTACACAGTTTTCCCTTTTAAGATATAGTATTGCAATCTTTTCAACAGGTGCAAACAAATGACATTTTATGTTACATTTGAAATATAATGATCCGTTAAGATTAAACGATACATAGAACACGCATATCAATAGTGCACCTTTCCCTGGTTTAAAAATAATATCACCTCTAATAACTTAACGACCAAGTGTTTATTATCATCAATCATGTTGTATGTACTTTGTATAGATTGAACTAGAAGTATCTGTTTTTGAATTACAGATCTTTATACCTCATATTTAATTACAAATTGCCAAATAAATATATCTCTAACTCAAATACAGAAATGTTTAATTCGATTAAGATATATCTCTTATTGTTGTAGAAATACAGATAAATTAGCATTTAATACAGATATCTTTATTTTGAATACAGATATATTGATTACATAGGTAAAACCAAAACGGCTTGCCATACTACTAGGACGTTATAACACCATATGAACTGGATCAAATGTCCTTTATTTTCATTAGATATGATAATTATTTTTAATGTTTACTTTCTGCCAAATAGTATAAAATGTATGGAGAATTAGATATGATAATTATTTTTAATGTTTACTTTCTGCCAAATAGTATAAAATGTATGGAGAACGACTCTACTAAATCATTCAGAACTCGAGGTATCACGGTGTCATAATCGCAACACCGTAATGGGAGTGACGTCACAATAGAAACATCAACTATGTTAGGGAATATTGAGTCTGTGTATCTAAAACATGGATAATGTATAATGTACATATATTGCTATCAATATACCATTTCATTAGTTTGTAATCATAATTTTATAGAAATTCGTATAAGATACGTAAGCTATGAATTGTATCCTCAATTGCATCTTCAGAATACGTGAAGGAAAAACAAGTACAAACACATTCACTTTTAACAAAATTGGTGACGTCATTAAAAACGCATTTTGTGTCCAATGTCGCTATGAAATAGCAATATGTATCACATTCCTATCATGAAAGAATAATACAGGCGCTAGTTAGTTACTGTTTAAAGTTTAGCTGTCTGGCTAACTTAGCTGTACACTTCCGAGTCATTTAAGGAATGATTTTTATTGTTTTTTGTTTACTGGTGTGTAAACTGCATTTTTTGTTAATATATTATAAATGACGCGCGCGAGCGCGTGTTGGAATATCTGTAAAAAAATGCAGTCTACACACTAGTAAACAAAAAACAATAATAATCATTCCTTATATTTACATTTTGACGGACCGTTTCATTAAAAATTACGTGTTCAAATGAAATAAATTCTGTTATTTTCAATGTTATCCGATTAGCCGGTCAATTGATGGAATCCCAGAACAGCTGGCTTCAATTTGGCGGGAAATGTTGTCAAATTCAGTACACAAAATATAGTTCCACATAAACTTTATCTTTTTTCCATCCCATTTATACATTATTTGTTAAATATTTCATTTGCTGATATATAATTAAAAAATTACAATACATTTATATATGCATTATATAAGATTTGTCATACAGATACGATAGGCCTAATCGGATGCGCTTTCATACTATTTGCGGAAGTCACTGTTCCGGTGTGTATTCTTGCGCGGCAACCACTGCGTTCACGCAAGTGTACACGATTTCGTAGTTGGTAAGGTTATATAGCGAATAGAAAACGCATAAGAAATGCAAATATTGGTTAATGAAAGGAAAATGTCGCTAATTTCAATTATAATAATAAAAAATGATATGTAAAGAACTCTCAAGAAAGGAAAATGATTTCAAAAAGTTAATAATTAGTAAAGATGAATATTTGTTCCTTGTTTTACTGTGGTAAAGTGCTGTAGCCATGTTGGTGGTCAAACATTGAATGACTGACTACCGATTTTTATTTTATGAGTTCTTAGTACAGAAATGTGTCTAGGAAGTGGACTATGAGAACTCAAATTAAACAAGCCGACACTGGACCTGAAAAATATTCAAGGACGGTTCTCCAGTTTGATTATACTGAGAAGATGAGAAAGCTACGTTCCATTTTCACACACAGGTGTGTACATACACATATATTTTTAAAGGATATAGCATAATTTGTATGTGCAAGCATTACTCAAGTTTTATACAATGGCAAATTTTGAAGCGATCAACATTTATCAAAATCAATTTAAAGTTTTATTATTGTGAAATTAATTTGACAACTAAGACAAAATGAAGTTAATTTAACTTCATTTGTGTATCTCTATAATAAACTGAGTATTTACAGGAAATGCTTATAAAACGTATTGATACTGCAGGTATGGCACAACTTATGATACCAAATAGTGCCCCAGACTTTCTGGAGAAATTATAATTTATTACCACAAAAAGTAAAAAAAGGCCAGAAATTTGAACGCTTACCAAGTAATGTTTTACTTTGAAATACATGTGTTGTAACTTGGAAAATTCCAATGTCTTATCATATTCTTAAAGATAGAATTGACTGCATATTTCAAAAATATATACAAATGACAGAGTGTCCTGGTTGGTACATGCATTTTCTGATCAGGTACCTTTATCTTATGTATTGAAATAACATCTTGTTATGTTTAGGGTTCTGCAAATGACTTGGCATTTTTTATTGTATAATAGAGATACACGTTTATAAAGACCACTTGGTCTTGTTTTAAATCAAGCTTAAGTCATTTTAAATATAGGTATCCTGTAAGGATTTACAGTCTATGTAAGTTTCATTTTTCTTGTTCTATGAGCGGTCTTTGTACAGGTGTGTGTAAAACGTGCAAGTACACTATACAACAAGATTAAGTACTACTAAATCAAGAAAAGAGCAGCATTAATAATTCATATTGATTCACAAGGCACAACTTTGTCAACTTGATTGAATTTGATTTGTAGTCTGTGTATCTTTACAGCAGTTCCTGCAACTATTGATAAAGAACTTCAGGTGAACGTAGAAAAAATTACTTGACAGCAAAGAGAGAGTGAACTTTGACTGGATCTCATCAAGGAGTTGTTAAATGGGTCATCCTTGAAAAAGCAATTATATCACATCAAATGATTTCCTAAATATCCAATTTGTTAATTCTTTTCTGTAAAGTCAAGTGTTTTGTGCTTATCATCCAAGATTATCACCTACATACAATGTATAAGCTTTTTTTGGGTGTATTAGAGAACCAGATACACATGTAAAGCTTAAAAAGTATACATGTATATATTACATTTTATGTAATATATATTGTAATTAGAACTACTTGTATTTCTTTTATTTATGAAATAAACAAAATTTCTAATTCAATTCAAACGTATGCACTGAAGAAAAGTTGCATAATATATGTTCAATTAATTTACACTTTTTCACTTTTTATAAATAATGGATTTTAATTATTTCAATTTCAAACTACAAGCTCTCTGGTTGGTCCTAACGCTCCTAGGAGTCAATCAATGAGCTTGTATCAAATCGGAGACGACTGATAAAAAAGGGCCGAGATCGGTGATCATCTGTTCTGCATGACAATAAGCGAAGCGTGGAGATCGCCATGGGATACTAATGTGTAATATTTATGAGTAAGTGAGTTTATATTGAGGATATGCACTTCAGGAATGCATTCGTTGAATGAATGGCGATTTCATTCGGTCAGTGCGCATTAGGAAATCGTGACCTGGGGATGTAGCGTGTACTTTTCTGACTAACGATTTTTACACGAATCCTCGTAATTCAACTTTCGACATTAAATGAAATTCGCCCATATTCCCATTATATCATATACCATAGTGAATAGTAAGGAATCGTCTCTAATGTAAGCTAAACATATTCAGATCGGATGATTTTTGTGGTGTTCAGAACATTTTAAAATTAATTACCCCATTTTCTGGAAATGAGATACAGGGCTAAGTAAACAACTTGTCAGTATTTTAGTATTGCTTTTTTCGCGTCGTAAACCTGTGATGTGACTTAGTAAAAAATGACATTAATGTTTTCTATAACACTATGTGAAACAAAATAAGACTGTTGTCTCCATTCTTCTCAATGACACAAGGCTGGCATTTATACACGTATTCTAGTCTCATCTTGGCCAGGATAATGCAATTTTCTAATTATGATTTATAATATACGTGTTAATATTAAATGCCTAGATTTTTTTTTATAAATACCGATATTTGAACTGTGAAACATTGGATTATTATTTGTCAATATAATCAATAAGTAAATTCCATTCATGTTTTTCTACAACATAATTTGAAATAAAATCAGAAAGTTATTTCCCTTCCTCTCAATGATATGGGGCTTACTATCTTTATATGACTATCTTTTAATGTGCTGTAAACGCCAATTACCTTACTCAATTGCATACTTATGATTCTACAATTAAAATTTTATCTGGTGACAATATGAAAATTGTTGTTCTAATTGAAAGCCATTTCAAGTTCAAAACAACAGAAAACATATTTTTTCTGTCGGAAACAAGAGGAACGTCAAAATTTGTTTTCCAGCAAGCAACCTGGAAGCACTTGGATGCAGTTGGTGCAAGGGAAAGGGGCAATACACCATCAAACAAATGAAAATTCTTGACTCTGCCAATGCTTCCTCCAACGCATGTATCTTACTTGTGCAAATTCTTGGGTTTCAAAAACGGCCTTGATTATAAATTGATTACTTTTTGCTTTAAAAGGTGGTATACTTAAAATATATCTGTGTATTGTGATTGTAAATACTTTAATATTTACTAACATTAACACTCTCAGTACTCTTACTGAGTGTTTGGTCACACTTAGCACACGATCTGCTTCTAGTTTTGGAAACAAAATATCCTACATATAGTAGGGGTAGGATATTTGATTTTTCGAAAACCAGAAGCAGATACCTGTGCACTTAATAATTCGGAATAAAAGTACTGAACCTATAATTCTGCGTTCGACTTCTACAACATACCACATTAACTATATAATTTGCCGTTGTCGTGGTAACAAGGGACATATGACCCGAATAAGTCATTTTTGGTAAGACATTCACATATGCTTCCATATACTCAAATTTCCAAGAAATCCATTTTTTGCACTTTCCTTGCTTTACATAGACATAACTAATTGACTACTGACATGGGCTCTTTATTTGGCTAACCAAGAGGTCCATTGCATCCCTTCGTTCATCGACTATTTTCACTACTGAGCTTAGTCTAAACTAAAAGCAAAACATAACGGATATAAAAGAGGAAAAATACTTACTTTTTCAGAACTTTCTTCGTCGATATTTCGAACAGGAAATAGGCAGTTGAATGAATTGTGTATACTGTCTGTTAGTGCATGAAGCTCAACAATCCTTTGATAGGTGAGTTTAGATAACTCTTCTTTATCTGCAGCTAGCTTTGCTCTTTCCTTCTGCGGCATTCTTCCAAATTTTACAGCTGCAAGATAAAGTATCGTAACCGATATCAATACTTTGTAAGTTAACGTCTGTACATGTAGTTGTATACATTACTTAAGAATAAAAAGGTTTGTTAGATTACAGTTATTGGATACATGGGTATAAATGCAACCTGGATAGCAAATAAATAGTAGCGCCTGATAGGCGTTAGAGGGACAATTAAGTGAGGCTAATAACCTCGAGGCGAAATATGGCATAAAGGAGTTGTTCTACATTCCGTTTGAAACATGTAACATAAAATATTGACAAAATACGTGTCATTGTTAAGTATTTTAATTGATACCGTTGAAATTCCGAATGGTATAGCAATACGATTAAAAATGTACAATATGTACGCTGTACCCACACGCGAGCCAAAGTCACAAAAAATTAAACAAAAGCAATACGTAACCACAGAAATGTTTATGGAATTGGTTTTCAGACAAGAGCATGCACCTAATAAGTTAAACACACTTCTGTAGGAGCGATTTGAGTAGTTCTGGACAAAAGTTTCATTATTCCACGAGCAAGGTCACATGGTTCGGCATACAAAACGTCCGACTACAATGTGTAATGGCGGACAGCGAGCGAGTGTATACACTTCATACACATTTCACCACCATGTATCACAGTATAACCAACTCATCTTATTTCAATTACAATTAGTTTATTTCCGATATATGTGCAAATTTTAATGTTCTCTTAAACTGAATTGGCCATTGAAAGATGCTCCATCATCATTTGAACAATAACTGGTGTTTAATCGTGTATATTTATGTCTAACTAACACAAACAATAATATAAAAAAAACACTTTGCCTTTGGTGCATACGCAATCAGTACCTCATTCTGTATAGAATATAGTGCAACGGATTTTTTTCGCGATGTAATTAAGTATTTTTCATATTTTTAACTTGACGTAAAATTAGAAGGTATGCAATGGTGTTAAATGTGTAAATTAAGTATTTTTTTTTTGTAGCCGAAAAACAATACTAAATTGTCCGCTCCTATTTTTGATAGTGAAAAAATACCGTTTGTAAGCGGTGGAGCATCTTTAATTAGAGATTACCATTCCGGATGGAAATCCTAATAGAAATTACCATTCCGGATGGAAATCCCTATTGCTTTTGTTCGTTTTTTTTTTCTTTTTATTATTATTATTACAAGCTAACCAATACTTACAATATATATATATCCGTGGCTTCTTAGGTAAAATATGTGTTCTCGTTTAAATATCACATACAGTGTATATAATAATAATGACAATAAAAAGCTAACCGAATTTTATAACATATATCTATAATTCGTTTTTCACAAAAAATAATACGGACAGCCACTTGAAACGTCATGACATACACGTGCATATCAAAAGGTCTCCAATACTTTTAAATGACATACGTACCAAATTACTAGTAAACGTTTCTGTCATAATTTACGTGCCCCTATGTTTTGGCTGAGGTTACCAAGATTGCATTTTCAGTCTCTGAATAGCAATTGAGACTGCTTGTTTTACACATCTTCATAGCAATTTAACTGTCGAAAACAAATATATCTATATTTCAATCCGATGAAAAGTTACATAATATAAGACCACGATCGAGAGTATCGTGGGTAGCGATAGGCCAAGCAGGCGATGTATGGGATTTACAAAATATTTAGTATAGATGAAATAAATTATTATTCTTATTACTGGTTTATGTAAATTATGAATTTAATTGCAATATTTCCAACGTTGGACATTTTTGTTTTGCTATAATTAATATCGATGCTGCTATCGTTGGTGCGATGAGATGAGATGATGCGGTTTTGTCGAGTCATCTTAGTTTTCCCTGTCGACACCAGAATAAATCTTTTTTGTAAGATAGTGACCGTGTATTCTGCTTATCCTGCAATTTTTTCATTATACATACAGAAGACGGTATCCGAAACGAAAACAAACTGCCTGCTATTTACACGATTTCTCTCTAAGCGAAACGCTTCTTTGATGATCAAGAACAGATGCATTCACTAAACTAAATGAGTGTGTACTCTTTTTACTACCGTTGGAAATATGTAAGCGACGTAATTCCGGTGATTGTGACGACACTGTTTGGCGAGACTGACTGCCGTTTAATTCACTCTTACTAAAACTAACTTCACTGGAATGTTCGGTCAAATTTAGAAATTGAATCAAACGAAAGAAATTAAACATGTATTTACTGACATCGTAATACTTTCCTATTGCAATTATTACAGAAAATTCTTATTATCCGGTATCGAGTTCTGTGCCCGACCTAATGTCGATATTATAGCTGAAAATGCATTGTTTCTTGATATTGTTCCGCTTCTTTTGTTGACTTTAAATTCGTAAAATGAACTAAACCCGCGAAGGGCGTCAGAACGCTTGTTTTCAACAGGAATAAACACCGTAGTGATAAAGACCTTCGAAGTATGGCAAAAGTGAATATTTGCATCAGGGAAATAGGTACACAAAAAGTCGATTTTCTCCAAAAGTAAGTAAGTTACACTTCATTAATTTTGCTGGAACACTTAAAATATCGTTCTGATTTCAGAACAATTGGAATTATACCTCTCACAGTATTACTATTATTATTATTATATATAATGTAAGTTAATTATTACAAGCTAACCATTATAATTCACTTACATTATAAGCTAACCTGGGGCCGAGGTGGCCGAGTGGTTAAGATGTCCCGACATATTACCAAAAACCCTCCACCTCTGGGATGCGAGTTCGAATCCCATGTGGAGCATTTGCCAGGTACTGACCGCTGGCCGGTGGTTTTTCTCCGGGTACTCCGGTTTTCCTCCACCAACAAACTGGCACGTCCTTACGTGACCCTGGCTGTTAATTGGACGTAAAACTAAACAAATCAAATCATACAAGCTAACCGATGTTTACATAAGAAAACGTACAACACAATAATCAATCACATAACTATCGTGGTATAGATGGTGAACACCACCAATTTCGCTCTAAGGGCCAAAGTGACAACGACTACAACAAAAATCGACTTATTCCGAAGACTAGCTCACTGGGATAGTGCGCCGTCGAGTAACGCGTTTAGTGCTCGCTAATGTTACCGCAGATCGACCGTTTGAGGTAGTCGAGCAGGGAATCAGGGAACACTGTGCTGAGAACGATATCGTGGTAACCTTTGTTAAATTACTAAAACTGAAACAAGGAACCCGGTTCCGATCAGCGTCATTTACAGTTAAAGTAAATATTGCTGCAAGAAATACATCTTTGGTAATGGATTCTAATTTTTGGCCAGAAGGAGTTACTTGTCGTGAATGGAACCCCCGTGGGAATCTCAGTACAGAGATTACTCGTATGATTCGAACTGAAATATACGTTTTCATATTAACCTTTGTATTTGCCATTTTACTACAAAATATGATTAATCTGTGTACATGGAATGCAAGAGGTGTGATGTATGGAACGCCGTATCTAATGGACCATCTAAAGAATACAGATGTGTTTGTAGTATGCGAGCACTGGCTTAAAAAAACAAATTTTGAATTTTTGGAGAATATTGACAAAAACTTTAAAGTGAACAGTCGGACAAGGATGACTAAAGTCGGTAAAAATGGTGTGAATGTATCCAGTATAATTTCTTATGGAATAGAAAAATAAACTTTCTCGTCAAAATCTGCCTGCGTACGTAGACATTAATTTAAACTATACGAATGCTAAAACGTCCTCCCGGCTGACTATGTCCGTGGTTACATTTCCACGCAGCCTCGCTTTCAATACTTTCAACTTTTCTTTATTTCAATGGTCAGAACTGGGAAACGTAAGCAGAACTTGACCGTTGTATTAATATGTGAGAACTTTTGGAAGGCCAATGAACGCATTTAGACTGGTTTTCTTTGCCCGACTATTCACTTTAAAGTTACCGGTACTATCAAATATGAAAATGTGTCAAACCGTGGATCTGGTGGTGTAGCAATTCTAACAAGTTGATACCGGAAATAACGATTTTATAACAGGAGTTTGTCTTTATAATAAAGGAAAGGAGCGCGTGTTTGTGATTGGTACGTTGCTACCTTCAAGCAACAAAACAGATAAACAGTACTGTGATGGGTTAAACGATCTTTTTGCATTATATGACCAATGTTCTGAGCAAGGGACAACACTTATTTGCGGCGACTTAAACACGGATGTGACAAACAACAACTATAGATCACGAGTATTGCTACAACAGCTGACAGACAGAGACATGATAAATGTTACAGATCTTCCCATACGGACGGGTCCTCCATTTACCCGGTCAAACAGATACCAAACATCCAAAACTCTCATAGATTACATTGCTATCCCTACGTATTTAGGGAATTTCATCTCATCATGCAAAATAGACAACACTTGTTCATAAGAGATATCCGATCATTTTCCAATAGTGGTCTCTATTGAGGAAAGCGGCATATTTAATAGAAAACAAAAACATTCAGAAAAAGGATTTCCCAAATGGAATCAGGCATCTCGCCTGCAGCTGAACATGTACTCGGCACAACTGGAAGAGGCTCTGAATAACCTATTTGAATCGTCTCAAATTTGCCCTGGATCATTATCTGTAGATAATCGCCTTGAACAGATTATAAACATAATGACTGTGTGCTCTGAAGAAAACATTCCTAACGGAACATTCAGTGCCAAACTAAATCTCTACTGGAAAAAAATACGAACTTAATTATTACCATTATAATATGCGAAAAGCGAGGCTCTTATGGATAGCGAATGGGAAACCAAGAGCAGAATCCAATTCGGTATCGTATCAAACATACAAAGACAGCAAAAGGGAATTTAGAAAACAGCAGCGATATGCCAAGAAAAAATGGAATGGGGAAAAGAAAGACGAGTTAATCAGATCAGCTGAAATCGACATACAGGAATTTTATAAAACTGTTAGAAAACAGCGTGGTAAAACGCCTATTGATAAACCTCTTATATATAAAGATGCTGTGGCCACGGACGATCGCACAAAGTGTAACCTTTAGGCGCGGTATTACAGTGATCTACTCTCTCCGGATACAGATAAGTTGCACGACAAAGACTTTAAAGCTGAGATTGACAAAGCAATCCAGGAGATTTTCGTTAACGTTCATCATTTTGTTTTAATGAGTTATTCGAAGGCGAAATACTAGAGACTGAATTACAAACTCAAATCGGAAAATTGAAGACTGTTAAAGTTCCAGGGCTTGACGGTATTTGTAATGAACATTTAAAATACGGTGGTCGGTCCCTCGTCAAATCACTTTGTACTATATTCAACAATATCATGTCAAATGGACAAGTTCCGCAAAGGTTTAAAGAAGGCATAGTTATGCCGATTTTCAAAGGTGGAAGTAAAAATCCGTCCGACCCAGCAAGCTTCTGTGGAATATTTCTGACCTCTGCGATAGGAAAATTATTTGAAAAAGTCTTACTAGAAAGGATGGAAAGATGGATCGCGCAGGATGTCGTCGAATTCCCGCATCCGCTACAGTTCGGATTTAGAAAAGAGATGGGTGCGATACCAGCTATATTTACAATAAAAGAAATCGTGTCGTTCTTTGTGGAAATGAAATCGCCTCTCTATGTTGCGTTCCTGGATAACGAGAAAGCATTCGACAGGATATGGCTAAATGGCCTTTTCTAAAAATTATATGAACTTGGTATACGCGGCCAGCTATGGAAGGTAATTTTCAACTCATATATGGGTACGAAAGTATGTATCAGAATCAAAGGAGAATTAAGTGATTATGTAGACGTGACACGCGGAGTCGGTCAAGGAAGAGTGTGCAGCGCGTTTATGTTTAAACTTTACATAGATGGATTGTTGAAAACTTTATGCTTAACAACCTGTGGAATTAACATGGTAGATAGACATATACCTGGTATTTTATTAGCCGAGGACACCTGCTTGATCTCATCGACGAAAGCAGGTCTACAGAATCTAATCGACGTATCAAGTCTGTATGCATACCAATGGCAATTGAGATATAACGCGCGCAAGAGTGCTATCATTGAATTCAATACCAGGAATCCTAATTCAAAGTATGAATTCTATATGGGAGGAAACGTTATTGAAATAAAAGAAAGTGTAATATATGCTGGGACTGTCATCTCATTTATTAATCCTGTAAATTCGTGCATAGACAGAGCCTGTCAAAAGTTGCAGAAATCATTCCAATCTGTTCGTGATGTCGGTCTTCGATTTGGAGAAATTACGCCGATCGCGTCCTCCGTCATATGGAAACTCGTGATATTATCAACCGGAATGTACGCTTGTGAGACGTGGGAAGAAGCGCGGGAGAGGAGCTTGGACAAACTTGAGGTAATCCAGCGGAAGTGTTGTCGAATCATCCAAGGATTTGACAGGAATTCTCCTTCCGACAGTACAATTGAAACCCTTGGAATCTGTAGACTATCGCATTATATTGATAAATTCATTTTGCTCTTCTTTGGAAGGCTGTGTTTAACTGATGTAAGGAAAATTCACAAACGGTTATTCAATTTTAATATTGGTATATTTCTCATTTTTGGATTGGCAGATTGTACTGATATATTCCGGACATTGGTTACAACAATATATAAATACGGCCTTGAAGGATTTCTCAACAGTTTTATAAAATTTGGACAGTTTCCCACTAAAGCTGCCTGGAAGTATGAAAAAAGCAATATGTGAAACTTCAAAATCGAATGGAGAGAACGGGTATCTAGACGGACAGATCTATCACGGTTTCGGGAACTTCATCCTAAAATAATTCCACATAAGTTATGGCTGTTGTATCAAGAAAAACAAAATATATGTAGAGAATTTGGATTTCTAGTAAAGCTAGGAACCCTTCCTATTACCAGCTGTATTTGTGACTCTTGTAAAAGAAACGTGGATGACATCGTAAAACATCTATTAATTGATTGTCGTGTTTATTTTAATGAAAGAGACGAATTGCAAACAGACATAGTAAATCTACGTCCGGTCATACAAAGTGTGAGAATTCTTAATGACGATGTTGATCTAGTTATATTTCTTCTTGGAGGAGACATTAACTCAATAGAAATCAGTCTGGATCATTGGAAATACATTATGGTGAAATCAGCAAAGACAATATATGAAATGAAGCCAGCCCTCGTGCATTGGTTACACCGGTTGTAAATTATGAAATACATTTGCCAGTACTGACAATCATTTAACTTAAGTTATTGCCATTTAATAACTGCAATTCCTAACTCACTGTACATATCACTTTTTCCCTTCTTTTTTTTTCAATCCAATTTCGTTTTTTGTGTGTTTTGAGTTGTACAAATTATCAATCTTCACAAGTTGGAGGCAATAAAGATATTCATTCATTCATTCATTCATTCATGATGAATAATTTGCGTGTCCCTGTGCTTGGGCTTAAATGACCATTTTTACATTTTACGGTCCTAGAATATACGTAGAGATGGGTTGTTTTTTTGTACACACATTCCATCCACATATTCATAGTTCTTCATATAACTGTCGAAGACAGATATATCTGGATCAAATAATCGATGAAAAGTTACATAATATAAGACCATGTGAACGAGCATGTGCATTGTGAGTAGCGATAGGCCTAGGTCGTCTCCTTGCAGGCGGTGTATGTATTTTAACGTCCAGAATGGTTTTTGTAATGTAAATAGTGAATGTACAAACCGATATTTTCAACGTTAGACATTTTTATTTTGCTGTAATCAATATCGATGCTGGTATCGTTTGTGCGATGAGAGGAGGTGACGATCGAGGTTTTGCCGTGTAATCTCGTTTTTCCCTGTCGACATCAAAATAACACCTGTAGGTCGACTGTGTATCATATGTAAATCCTCAGATATATAATTATATATATTGTTGTAATAGCTACATGTACATGTATAGCCCTCATCAGATTTTATAAATACTTTGCAATTGAATAGGCATGTTTGCATGGTATATTAAAAAATGCCGCAGGTGGTGAGAATCGAAATATCAGAAGATATTCACGTTAACACTAGCCAGATTCCTTCGTATTTATATATGTACAGTAATTTTTTAATAATAAGTAGATAACACTGTTATTTTAATCACATATCTTACAGTAGCAAATAGTATGATTTAGTATTTATGAACAGAAAAAAAATGTCAATGTCATGTACATGTAGCTATAGTTTCAACATGGAGAAAAATGAAAAATGATAAAAACATTGATCAATAATCACATATTTTTTGGTACACCTAAATCTTTGTCGGTGAAGACACCCCTGAGGATAGGTTGAATTTCGGATGCGATGAGAACAACAGTTTTATTTTCATAACGTTACCATGGACTATCAAAGTCATACGCTGTGATGAATTGTACAACACTATCTTTTTTAGCATACATCTTTCATTCGAGCCTACTAAAATTTAACGATAGGTCTAACTGCAGGTAGCTAGGCCTACAGTCGATGTCGGGAACAGGTTCGATTTTTTGGACTTAAGGTCGCCATTTTTTTAATAAATATAAAAAAAACACGAAAGAAATCATGATAAATGGTCGGGAGGCTGAAGTTAGATTATTATTGTAATGTCTTTACAATATACGTGTGAGTTGCAAAGATGTCGCCCATCGCTGTCTCTCTGGTTCTCATTCGGACACTTCAATTTAGCTGAAATTAAAGCGCCGTTTTAATTAGTCAAAAAAATAATAAACCGTAAAAATCGCATGGCCTTATGCACATCATTCATAGGTCTCATAAACGTCCTTGGTCTGGGTAACGATACCGCTGTCGATGTACCTCGCTCATGTTGAATCGCTTATATTGTACACGGAACGGAAGATTACATTTTGATTTTGTTTTGTTTAATTTCCTGACAATGATATCAAAACCGCATAAAAATCGGCGCTATACCATGATACCGCCCTCAAAACTGCTCAATTTGTATAAGGATTGAAAAGCGTTTTTATTGTGTTTACAATGGTATAAATGCAATGTGGATACAGTCATATTTAATGTAGCGCGTTAGCACTGTAATTATATGAAATAGAATATGTACATATATAATTTGATTATAAACTTGATACCAGAAAGCTGTCGGATTGTATTCTGTAAATATTCAAAGTTGTGGTATCGGCTGTATAGTTTTTGCAATTTATTTACGACGAAATGTCGACCAGAATTGTTGACTTCAAACAAAAATATATCATTAAAACCATTGCTTTAAATGTAATTATAAACTTTTGTGAACAACTGGTTCTGGACTTTTGAATTCGTGGTAAAAAAAAGAAAAAAACGTCTTTGCATATTTGAATATGCTACTTGTTTCAGCAACTTTTGAACTCGTATGGCATATTATTTATAACCATTAGCAGTCGAGGTGAAGTTAGTCAGGATAATATAATTGATGTGTTATTTTTACCTTCTTGAGACATCCCAGCGTTTACACATCTTTTATACCGACATGATCGACATGTTGTTCTTGAAGTCTTATCTAACTTGCATTGGTTGTTGTTGTTACATTCTTCATTCACGGGTTTCTTTAATGTCCGCCTAAAGAATCCCTGTAATAAAGAAATATATATTTCAACATTAAACTGTCTTCCTTATATATACATGCCAGAGCTTTGCAGACAATCTTCATAATGCGCGCTAGCACATTATGAAATGATTGTACGTAAAACTCTGACATCTATATGAACCAAAGATACCATAGAAAGATAATTTGATATTTATATTTGCATTATCAACTCATTTTAGAGTCTGTATTAACATTGTTTAAGCTAGACCAGGAAAACCGTTTGTCAACGACGATTTAATCTACGATATGGAACAGCCATTTTGACGGTGATCAGTTAACGTCACCACATCAACAATATTGACGTCATAATGGTCACGCTATGGGTGTCAGTTATACCGTCATATACTTCACTTTGCCTTGGTTAGTTTATATATTAGAAGTGACAAGTAAATGTATATATATGTGTGTATTATCTATCTTTAAATACATTGTACACAGTGAACAAATGCATGGAGGAAACTGATAGGCTTCACAAGGAGGTCTGCAAATTATTCCTTTTAGAAACATAATATCACAACAAAAGCTGTCACAGCGAATTTTGGAAATATGTATTGATTCAGACGCTTAATACCTAATGCACCATGACAATAAAAGGCGACTAAATTGAGGATTTTTTGTTTTCTCTATATTGGGGAGTGATGTGTTGTACTTTTACTCATCGAGTTCATGATTACACTGAAATTAGTATGCACGCATTGATGATACACAGACAAGATATGTTAAAGGGACTAAATCGCTAAAAAATCATGTAATAAAAGATAAAAAGAATTATAGGACTAAAAATTAATTGTAAAAGTTGTGTACTTTGTGTTAATAACAATATTTAAAAGTTTGTATAACAATTTTGTTCAAAATGGAGAAAAACTGAAAATAAATAGGACCGACCTAGTCACTATTTCATATTATTATCTTTCGGCGAGTGTAAACAACCCCTATGTGCATGCGCGACGCGTGAACATTCCAAACATCCGATCGAAGGAAATCTCATCTGTCTAATGGACATATCTACTATCGACTGAAAACACAAATTTATCGACTACAGGTTCCTGATTACTGTGTTAATCTAATAAACGTTGAAACGTATGCAAAAGTTTTGTGAAGAGTTTCTAAGTGTAAATAATCCTATACTGTACAGGTTTTTGTAGCCATAAAGAAGGGTTTTCATTATATTATATGGTTTTATACTTGCTTCTACCATTATTTTATTTTCATTTGTCATGATATTATGTACTATTCCGCTAAACCTGCCAATATTATTAGGCTTTTAAAAAATGGCCTAATATATAGACTTTATAATAAGGAAAAAATGACGAAAAACTAATATTATAGGCATGTTTAGCGGACTAAGTAAGTACGTGTATTTCTTTTATCATTATATCAATATTTGACATTCCGTATACATTGTATATCCTTAGTTATAATGTCTATCCGTCTAATGGGCATTCCCTATATATCTCTAGTTATAGTCTTTGTCCGTCTAATGGACTTTCCTTATATAGCCCTAGCTTTAATATATATCCGTCTAATGGAAATTCCCTATATATCCTTAGTTATAGTGTCTATCCGTCTAATGGGCATTCCCCATATATACCTAGTTATAGTCTCTATCCGTCTAATGGACATTCCCCTATATGTCACTAGTTATATAACTTTTTTACTTAAAAAAATCAGCCTAACTATATATCTAAATTTTATGTGTACTTTTATGTATTCAAAGCAAAAATATACCTTACATATACATTGTAGACCTTTGTACATATATGTTTGCTTAATAATGTACATGTACACCTGTGTTCATGTATAATATATACATAATTAACGGGTGAAAATACCTCTCACTGCTTGTCATATTTCCATCAAATACTCTAAAGCTTCATAGAACTATGATGTTTTATTTGGCAATGTAGATACAGGGGCGTAGGAAGCGGGTGTGGGAGGTGGGGGCGGGGTTGGAGGGGGTCAGTGGGGGGGGGGGGGGGGAGGCAATTGCCTCCCCGTTTCCCAGGTCGAGGGCATACATTTCTTTTTTCGCCGACTGAAATGTTCTAAAATTGCACATTTGAAAGAAAAAGGGGTCCTCCTGCACATTTTCATGAACTAGTCTTAAAATGTCAATCGGGGGTTCTACGTACTATTTAAAAAAATGTTTCTTAAAAGATTTATCTGTTTATATGACTTAGCAAAACAATTAATTCATTATTATTTTGTGTTAAACAACAATGTACCGATGGTGTGAAGCCAGTATGTTCAGGTCGACTTGCATAGATATGACGGCATTCACAATTACCAATTCTTAATGCAGGTAAATTTAAATAAAAATGTATTATGTTAAGAACGCTTTAAAATCATTAAAATATATCGTAAAACTCATCACAGCCATTCTAAATATAATATTTTTACCCGGGGGAGACCCTCGGACTTCCTCAAACACCCAAATCTCGCGCCTTCAGGCGCTCCCACATTCATCAAAATGCATCGTAAAATTCTAATCGTAATGTATTTCCCGGGGGAGACCCTCGGACCCCTCAAACACCAAATTCTCGCGTCTTCGGCGCTCGCAAATTCATCAAAATGCATCATTAAACTCATCATTGTCGCCCCCACCTCCAAACACCAAAATATCGCACCTTTGGCGCTAGCATGGCAATTTGCGTATTCATTAGTTTCCGTTTATCGACGCCACTGTCTATAAATGTGTACAAGGATTCTACTCAACGATATATGAAAAAAGTTTATAAAGTATATATGGTTGTGTGTTGAATTAAAGAATCAATCTCCTCCTGCGGGTGCGGGGCGAGGAGGGGGGTTCAAATATTGAGGACCTTTGCACCCCCCCCCCATTACGTTTCTTTCTGTATCGGCTATTACGCTTAATCAGGCCAATGTAACCGATAAAATATAAGTTGCCTCTTAGTGGTGTTATTACATCTATATCAATTAGCCGGATGAGATTTTCAGCGACCTCGATTCCGAACTCAATGATTCACTCGGTTCTTTCCGTTGTAAACATTCAATGCCAACAGATACATTTTCAAATTTGTGTTTGGCGATTTTTTAACGTTGATAAACATTGCCAATAGTTCAAATTAAATGTTGTAATTTTGAAAACTTTCTAATTTCAGGTATAAGAACGTTTGAAGGAAGTCAAAAACCCCAAGAAATCTATGTAAATCTAATGATTTAGTAACTTTAACAGGAACAATTTTGTTTTAATTTTACTGTTGTTTTACTTGAACTTGCGTCCATCGTAAAATAATTAGTTTATAATTTCCTTTGTTGCATTCAAATTACTTCATAAGATCTGTTAATGGGATTAATTTCATCTTTATATGATAATGTTTATGCCAAATTATTCATTATTAAACTGATAAATAAACTCCATTTGGTCGTAAAATACTAGCATATTTCATAAAGCAATTTTGATCTAGAAATGGTTTTCTGTGCATATTTAGAATGAAGCTGATCAAAATCCAATGCAAATCTAATCTAAACTTTCGATAAATACAAATGAATTTTTCTAGGGACATAACTTTTTTTGTTTATGTCGTCACACATGAAAACATTTGCAGCAAAATTGATATCTTTGTTCCAATTTCATGTCGACACTGTACAATATCATAAAATAAAGCATGTGTTATTTGTTATTTACGTCTACCCTCTTGTATTGAAACACACCTCTTTCTAGTGGTAATATTAATAACAAGGTTTAAATTGTGTGAAACATGTGGCTGCAACAATAATGATTTTCCGATTTTTGTAATGTAACCATTTAATATAAAAAAGTACTTTGTTCTAAGATGATTTACTATTTACTAATTTACTATTTTTTCCGAAAATTTCGCTTGAAACCACCTCATACCCGGCCTTTGCCTCGGCCAGTCTATAAAATTAGTAGTTTCTGCTCCTACGTAGCAATCAGTATTAATGGAATTGATTGCTTCAGTGCTTTAGCACAATAAGGGATATTAACAATAAGTGGTATACGTATACAGATAGGTATTGAAAGGGGAGCGACAATTGTTACGGCGACGTTTTAGGTCCCTATACGAGTATATTTTTACTTATTTTGTACGTACAAGTTAGTATTTTGTACGTACAAGATAGTATCTTGTACTACAATTTATTATCTTTTATAAAAAGCTGTCAAAAAGTAGTTTAGGATTCAAGCATACCCCTTAAATTCGTTGCGGGATATAAAAAAAGGTGCAAACGATTTTTTTTATGACAAAAGTTAAATACATTACACTTAAACTATAATTATTCATATATACACACGTTTAAACATCAATTATTGTCCAAATGATGAAATTATTAATGCGTAGCGGTTGTAGACATTTAAATATAAATATTCGTAAACTTTACACAACTTCAAAGCTCCACGAAATGCCGCAAAGTATTCTATATTTCCCTTTTGACTTAAACCAAGAGTATGGAATCTACGTCTTGCTTCATGCTTTGCCATTTTGACAGTAAAGCAGCAACATTACCTTTAATACCGAGAGTTCCATTATAGTGTCTTATACGTACAATATACTAAGTTGTACGCACAACATACTAACTTGTACGTACACTATAATAACTTGTACGTACAATATAAATACATTTATGTGTGGCCCTATTACGCCGACGTAAATAATTCATAAAACATTCCATACTATCTATCTTATTCCTTTGTTATGTAACCCGTTATAATTATTTCCTCTTCTGATCTCATAATATTAATCAAGCGCTGTACAATGAAAGAAACTATAAAGTTAAACGTATAATCCTACCCGTTACAAAGTTTTGAGTGTGTAACCTTCCAGAGATCATGATATGTTTATTGACATGCTAAAGAGTATTGTACTTAAAGCATGCAAATTACGATAGTTTGAGCTTATTTTTAATTCAATATTTAAAACGAGAAAATCGAAAATATGATATATTCTAAGGATAATGGTGGCTTTCCTTTCAATACGTACGAATCCGTTTGCGCATACGTATACCGCTTATTGTAAGATACATATCAAATGGCAGGAGTTACAATATACAATAAGACACAATTCAATTACGAACACATCGCACGATACTACTAATACAAATATACCAGTCTCCTAGAACACGGCCCTCGTACCCCACACACTAGAAGACACATTAACAGGAGTCCGTCCTTAAATGACCAAGGTTGGCAATATGAGGTAAATATGATCAAGCAAACTCAATGTAACCAAACTATAGATAAGAAATAAATGTGACTTTTACCTTACAACCCTCACAACAGTGTACTCCATAGTGACATCCTGAAGCTCTGTCCCCACAGATACGACAGATGACTTCAAGTTCTGTGTAAATCTGTTTACCACGGCCTTTCTTCTGTTCAATAAAAAAGTCAAATATTCAATAACGATGCATATTACTATGAAATTATATTGTACCATATAAAAGTCCACCGGCGTTACATCAGTTATCCATTGCACCTAGGTCGGAATATTTGTTTGTTGTTCAAGTACATGTACCTATATAATCAAGATCCACAAGCAATACAATGATATCATGTAGTTATTCAAAACTTAAATGTTTTTTTTCATGGATGCAATTAAAATGTCTGGGTATAAAGTCATGCATCTTTGCTGATGCTAACATCACTAAATTTGCATATGTCAGTAAGCAATCGTTGTTTCTCCAGGTCTTTCAGAACTTCCTATGAGGTCATTTCATGATATTAGCTTTTTTGGCCCATGTTAACTGTGAATCCAAAGGTCATTCATGCTATCTAATTCGGTTGTCATTTCTACATGCACATTCTCAGGTATGTAGGCCTTTCAGAACTTCCATCTAAGGTATTTGGCCCATGTGACCTTGCACAAAGGTCCAGGTCATCTATATCAATAAACAACGCGTACACAAGACACTGCATACACGGAAAGCTAGTCTGAAATGTCACTGGCTGTTCATAGAACGTAACATGTGAGAAACACTTTCTTTGAAAAATAAATAGACTGTTATCTAAGCTAATCAAAAACGTCGAAATTACAAATGGCGTCCCTATTTTGTTCATTCATTATCTGATCAAATAAGATTTCAAATGGGGCCGTCAAACCGGTCGTCATTACAAGATTGGGTTACCCATTAGACAATAATTACAACTACAAAAAATGTATAAATAAACTTTATCGATGTTTTCTTGTGATCCGAGGTAGCTCCTTGAACATAAATGTCGTAAAAAATAACAAAACAATTCAATTTATCACCTCTAGGGATCGCATCTACGTTTTGTCCCGAAATCCCTGTGCACTAATATATATATATACCAATCACTAATATATAGTTAATATATTAAAATAAAAACAATAACGACTGACTAGTGAGCGCTTTCGCCCCATTCAAGGGAGCTCTTCAGACTGTTTATATACCAATGAAAAAGTACGTGTCCATGCAGAGTTGAATACATAAAAAATAAAATTCAACGATATTCCTCTTGTACATTCACCATTTCATGATGGGTCTTCATGAATATTCAGCATATTCCTGAAGATCCATCATGAAATGATGAATGTATCAGAGGAATGTCGTTGAATTTTATTATATAATATATATAGGGTAAAAGAAGTAATATCAACAGGATTTTCAAGATGACACGGGGTCCAATCAAACGTAAGTCTGTTGGATACGAATTATTTCAAATAGTAAATATGGGACAAGGAAGTAATTCCAACCGTGCGCGTGTGGACAAACACATTTGAATGTGCTATCAACAACAGGGCATACAACATCCGACAGAACCTGACGTGCAAATCCAGCAATGTCATCTTCCTCCTCTCGTGTAGGAAATGCACAATGCAATATGTTGGGGAAACAGGTGGTCCACTCAACCTCAAAATCAACAATCACCGCTGGTCTATCAAACAGAACAAACCTGACTACCCGGTTGCCAGTCATTTTAACTTACCCATCCATAGTTGGAATGACATGCAGGTGATTGCAATTGAACACTGTTCTAACTGGACATAAACCAAGCGTCGATCGAGAGAGAGATTCTGGATTACCTATCTACAGACCCGCTATCCCAAAGGCATTAACAAACGTTAAATGCACAAATTGACATCAATTGATCACTTGCTTTTCAATTAATTATTCCTACTGCCAACATTTTCCCATTCTGTTCTACGCGTTTTTAATCCTTTACATGTCCTGCTCATCAAAAGGCGACTAAATTTGGGACTTTGCTTCTTTGCAAACACAACGAGGAGATCGGCGGCTAAATTTGCATCCTATACCAATGAGCACTATAGATAAATTTCGCCACACATTTGACGTCACACGTGGCACGCTTTCCAGTCATCGCTCATATTTTATATGTTTTGACTAACAGCATGGATACATTGTTGTAGATCCGGCCTTCGGCTGCCACTTGCCGAAGGGTAAATTGCGCTCCATTGTGCTGTATTATATCCATACTACCTGCATTAGAGGGTGACAGTGCCTAGTGTCACCCCGAGGATATCACTGTCACCCAAGGCTTAAACAAAACTAGTTTTCAAGTATTTACAATCCATTGAAACATTTAACTGATTTTAGCAAAAGTCGAACAGTCACCGTCGGCAGTAGAATAGCATATCAGCTTCTACTCATGCAGTGGCGCTAACTATCATTGCATTATAAAAAAAGAATACTCACAATAAGCATTTAGTGAAAAATTCTTGTTGTCTTGTCTCCTGCGTTTGTAAAAATCTCAACGTTTTTGTAAATCTCGTAAATATCAAGGAATTTTGGTTTCGTCCCGTCGTCTGTTTACAACATTAGCAACGTCACGAAGACGCTTGAAATCGCATGTCTTCCGTTCACCTAATCACCGACGAGTTCATAAAATTCAACATATAGCCCTTTGACGGTAAGCGAAAAGGCGTGAACGGAAAGCTCCGTCCTTAATATGAAAAAGAATTATTGACAAAACGACTAATTTGGCAAAACTATTACTAAATAGCTCCAGATAAATTTTGAAGCTTCGCTTCAAAAAACAAAGATGGCGTCGAAAAAAGAGAAGAGTGTGCATCTTTTTCGGGCGGTTAATATTTTGCACTGTCAAAAATACACTATCACCCGTTGCTAGGGGGTTGCTACGAACGTATCTATTGTTTCTTATTGTTATAATGTTACCTGCCGTGTGATAGTGTAAAATACCAAATATCTTTCGACCAATCAGAATGCAGGATTCTCACTTGAGGTATAATAGAGTTTAATATTTGTCTAATTTGTCCCGCATAACTGTTCGTATCCTATTATGTAATCGTGTTCGTTTTGTATGTCTTGATAAAGGGGCAGATGGCCTCCAAAATTTGACAATTTTGTTTTTTTCCACACGGTTAGAATTACTTCCTTGTCCCATATATATATTTATACAAAACATAAACAAAGATATCATATATAATTTGAAATATAATAAGATACAAATTTCTAATTTCCCATATGTCTATGTTCAAATACTGGTGCAGGACTGTTAATATATTATTCTAATATGAAACGGAGGGCTGAAGTTGGTTGCGAGTTCCTAGTTCCTAGTTCCGTTTAATAAACGGAACTAGGGACCAGACCCGAGTTCCGTTTAACTTAAACGGAACTAGGAACCAGACCCGAGTTCCGTTTAAGCTTATAAGGAACTAGGAACCAGACCCGAGTTCCGTTTTAACAAACATACTGGCCATCGAGAGGAGTTCCGTTTATTAGGATTCCTATCTCTAACTGCATGTTCAATTACCTATTATATATACAGGAACCGAACTTAGAGCTTCCATGAATAATACAGCACAGAATTAATCTCTTTATCACAAGTTTCCTTAACCGGATCTGACACCTAGACTCCAGTTCCGTTTAACTTAAACGGAACTAGGAACCAGACCCGAGTTCCGTTTAAGCTTATACGGAACTAGGAACCAGACCCGAGTTCCGTTTAAGCTTATACGGAACTAGGAACCAGAGTTCCGTTTAACAAACATACTGGCCAACGAGCGGAGTTCCGTTTATTAGGATTCCTATCTCTAACTGCATGTTCAATTACCTATTATATACAGGAATCGAACTTAGAGCTTCCATGAATAATACAGCACAGAATTAATCTCCTTAACACAAGTTTCCTTAAACGGATCTGACACCTAGACTCCAGTTCCGTTTAACTTAAACGGAACTAGGAACCAGACCCGAGTTCCGTTTAAGCTTATACGGAACTAGGAACCAGACCCGAGTTCCGTTTAAGCTTTAACTGAACTAGGAACCAGACCTGAGTTCCGTATAACCCCACGCTTGTATAAACATTTGTAAAGCTCATCTGACCTGAAGGGCCTGATATCGAATATAATAATATATGATATCTTATATAATTCGATCAAATTCTGGATGGACCTTGCTTCTTCAATAAATTTTAAATTGGCTTGCCATATTTACAGATATCTTTATCTAATCCCCATGGTAAAAGGATTTTATTTTTAATTTTAAATCTAACAATGTTTCATCGAAATATTTAGATTTCCAGATTATTTTTCTCCATTTATTTTTATTTTTATGTGAAGGAGTATTTCAAATTAATATTTTTCTGATATTTTAATATCTTGTTAAATTGATGTGCATTTTATCGAACTGCAAGCATAAACCAAAACTGCCTTCGAAATATACATGTATATTGTACCTATTGATCTTGGTTAAGAATATCCTTCCGTGAGTCAACAAAATAGATCACGAAGAATCACCTGTTTTATGAAGTAATTGTCACAAAAACTCTTACAGTTGGAAATAGCAAAACAGGCTCCACGATTTGCTTAATTTAAATCTCCATCATATAATGATGCTTTCAATATCATATGATTATGAGTGCAAATCAATAGTGGTAGAGAGTCAGTCCCAGCATTTTTACAATTTTGAATTCCTTTAAGGATGCTACCATCGCAATATGAGTACTATCCCATACTTAATTTCAGAGAAAAAGTCGTTTATATGGAAATAAACAAATTGACCCCTTTTGGCCCCGCCCCTCAGGCCCAAGGGGATAAGCCACACCCTTTTTATAATTTTGTATCCTCGCCCCATACAGATACTACCTTTGCAATATGAGTTGTTATATATCGTGCTTAGTTTTAGAGAAGAAGTCTTTTATAAGGAAATTAGAGGTTTTTTCAATGTTAAGCCACTTTCATGATATAATACTTACTATAACTTTAGAATTCAAATTCACTACATACACCAATTTTTATAGCCCTGAAAACATTATATTTGAGAATCCCGTCTCCCTACCGTACCTTATTTCGTACTCGACGAGAGTATATAGAATGATGTCCCTTCCTAAACACCTCTATGTAGCCACGAGGCCAAATGACTGAGGAGGAAAGGGAGGGAGGACAGAAGAGTGGAACCCCATAAAGTCATTGTTAGTTTTACATCATGTAAATTGGTTTTACATTGAAAAACCTCAATTTATTTTCAGTAATATGCTACTATAATTTTAGTATGCGAATTTGTCTTTTGCGAATTTCGATTCCGAAGCCAGGCAGCCCAGTCAAATGGTAAATGTAGGGGACAGGCCCCAGGCAGAGAATATAAAACAGGGTTGAATGAACAAAGGTAAAAACGGATATACCTCTCCGTGGAAAGAGGTGCAGCATTGTGAAACCTGCTCGCATAAGGTTAAAAGACCATATGCATTTAATGTCTACTGAGGAGGAACAGTCACAGACAGAAAACAGTCCATCAGAGTGGAAGGACAGAGACCGGAGGTGAAAGTAGACTGACCACGCCAAACGGCAGAAGACATTGATGTCCTGGTACAAGGACCTATTGCGCAGAGCCAAAGAAGTCGCAAGGGCTCTAACCTCATGAACCCTCACCTTTCATTCCGCATGAGATTGATCATTAGACGGCTCATAAGCAATCTTGATCACCTGACATATCAATGTGGAGATGGGCTGGAAGGAGATATCCTGCTGACCCTGTTTTAAGGTCCCGACAGGAACAAAGCATCCGATAATTCTCCCCAGACTCAATAGAGACTGACAGGAAAGGAATTCTAATGCCATGGGGCGAAAAACCTGGTTCCCAATTCTTTGCCCAAATTTCAGGATCAGTGAGAAGGGTAACGGCAGATCTAGCTCTTGCCCATGAAATACGCGAAGAGCGAAAAGACAATGCATAAATATCACTTCTCATGTGGCCTGAGGCAACAGCAAGCAGAAAGACAGTCTTAAAAGTTAAAAAACTTTATGGAGTCCGATCCTAAAGGCCCATTAGAAGCCGAAGCCCCCATTTATGACTCTAAAACGAGTTCTATGTTCCACTATGAGCTAACTACTGTACGTTAGGCCTGTCCAGATTGAACCCCAGAATCAAGACAGACAAAGAAATGAAGATCCTACCTCTGGTCTACCACGGAAAGAAAGTACACTGGCAATAGCTGTGCGATAGCCTGCAATAGTACATGATTGTGCTCCCTAAACAAGACAGAAGGAAACTCGCAATCAGCTGGGCAGAGGCCATGACCGGATCAATCTTCCTGACGCCAATCAAAGAAGATCTTCCAGCGTGACTGGTAGGCGGCAGAGGAGAAAGACCTAATTGATCGGGCGATGCGAGCTGACATATCCGAAGAAAAGCCTGTCTGAAATCATGTCCAAGCGTGAATGTAACGTCTGAGGCCGATGCTAACGAAAGACATTTGGTTTTGGTGAGAGAACCAGAGGACGAGCCACCAGAAACGACAAGAGCTCCGAAAACCAGGGTTGACGCGGCAACAGTGGCGCTATCGGAAAGAAGGAGCAATAATGCTCCGGAAACTTCTGTAGAACCCTGCGTCCATGGCCCAAGCCATTTTGTTTGCCACGGAGAGACAAAGGTTGACAACTGATTATTGAGAAAAGAGGCAAAAAGGTCGAGGGATATAGATATTGACTAAAATTGTTAACTGCATTTCCTTATAGATAGGAATAATACGGAAATACTGATAGCGAAGGCACAAAGGACGTGAGCTGGTGTCCCTTTCTCTCCAGATAAGCGACCACTGTAGAGTTGTCCGTAGCCATTCAAACCGCATTGGAATGCAGAATCTTCTAAAATGTCTGCAGAGAAAACAGAAGAGCCATCATCTTCTGCATGTTCCCCAGACCACTCCATCGACTGGCAATGGATGTCGAGGTAAGCCCCTAACTCTTCCATGAACGCATCCGTGAACATGTTCACGGTGGGAGCTGGCATGGACGACAACGAAACCCCCTGAAATACATTTGTACTTGCCTTTCAGAGTACACCACCAAGCAAACCCCATGAGTTGAGATAATACAGAATATTTAGAGACCAACGAGGGGCCAGCCGATGAAGGTCAGAGGAATATCTCTAGCCTTCTCGAATTTCTTCAAAGTTGGAATGACAATACCATGAACCGCGTGGAAACGGTTTCCCAAGAAGACAATGTTTTAAGAAGGGGAACCTCATACTCTTTAAGGAACTAAGCCAACTCTAAGCAAAAGTTTCATGACCAGACGGGTGTTCCGATCCAAAGATTCCCGAACTAGATGGATCATTAGGAATTCGTCGACATAGTTGTGAACATGTCTTCCTTAGAGTGCAGAAATCACACTACAACCAGCAGCAGTTGATGGGACACCAAGCTCCAAACCTCTTGCGGATCAGAATTATTCTGGAATAGAAGCCGAGTGTGTAGTCCATAATAGGCACCTCCTCGACCGCGCCCTTTAAAAGCATGGTCCTTACTTCATCCCGGATGGAAACTGCCATCTCCGGATCCCCCGAAGGAGGGAAAAAATACATACTTTGACACAAAGTGCAGATGCCGCAAGTATGGAATGCCAAACCGCTCCTTCACTACAGAAAAGGCTCAAGGGTCCTGGGTGATATCCTTCCATTGACTCTAGAAAGAAGGTGGACTGACGATCTCCTACAGGAAGATGAAAACGAGGAATATCGAGACCTTCACAGATGGAGAATTGTTGCCTTACCCAAACCCTAATTTACGAGAGGAGGACTTAAATCTGAGACTGGCTGAATTCTCAAGAACAGACCTTTCGTATGGAACGAGCAAGGACGGAGAGACGAATCAGGAACTTTTCGTCTTGTCCCAATGATTTGTACTCTTCCTACCCTTCCCAATGTTACCATTGAAATAAGGCTTTGACTTCGGTCGCATATAACAGTGGGAGCAGAATTTCTAGCTTTCTTTTTTGGTGGTACTGACCTCTGTGAGGTAATGGCCTTCAACGTCTGAATTCTCTTCAAAAAAGGCAGAAGGGACCACGTCTGACATTGACGAGTAATGACACCTTCAAAGAAGCCAATCCTCTCAATGTCCTGTTCAGGGCAGAAGTTTTCAAGTTTATATATGACATTCTGGATGGAGAGACGCAACAGCCTCTCCATCGTGTGGTGCTCCTTGGAGCCGAACACTACCTGGTTCATTGACCAAGTTTCCAGAGTTCAACACTCAAGCTTAGCAGGCAAAGAGGACGGCAGTCTATCGTGTATTGCATAACCAGGGGCTTGAACCTTTGACCAAAACTGAGGTGCAACAGGGCTAACTTAAGCGTGCGAGATGAGGAAAAATTCTTCTTCATAACTCGAGTTAAGATATGAATGCCATTGACCACTTTTCCTTGTTAGATAAACACCCGTCATATTGTCCAATGAAAATATCCAGTTAAACATATTATTACACGTGGGAATCATAATAAACGAACTCATTGGTCAGTAAAAGCACGTGAACTGAATATGGAATTTGATTGCGTTGGGTTAAAAGGAACTCGGGTCTAATTCCTAGATTCGTATGATCTTAAACGGAACTCGGGCGTGGTTTTTCGACTCCGTTACTACGCTTTATTGAGTTTTTCTGTGATTATATGTTCCTAAAGGTTCCGAAGACGATTACTGTAAAATACTAGAATATTGACACGTCAAAATAGGCCCCGATCAAGATGCTTTGCGATTAGGAAAAGTAATATCTTGACAATGGAATGTACAATTGAAGCTCTGATTTCGAAATGATTGATGACAGTATATATTACAAGATATCTTAGAGGATTCTTGGCGCGTACCAAAGAATGATGTATGTCTAACGAAAGAAGAATATTTTCTCTGCTTTTTATACAATAAATATTAAATTCCAAAATGGCTGCCTCTTGGCCATCATTTGATTTTGTTTGATTGAGTTGTATGGCCCATTTGGGGCTATCTTGTTGATAGATCGGTTCAAAAATGCCTTATACGCAAATAGGAACCTAAGGGAATCCAACCTCTGAAATTTCAGACAGATCCCTTTGGTGCTTAATAGAGATAAATATCTTCAACTACCAAAATCAAAGGTGTTTCTCTGTCGGCCATCATATTGACCGATTGGCCCAAAAATGTAATATGCAGAACAAGGGCACTAAGGTAACCTACATCTGCAATTTAAGACTTCTTTGTAACAAAAAAAAAAAGAACTAAAAAAGGACAGGCGGACGGACGGACGGACTGACAGATAGACCGACAACCTGATTACTATAAGGCACCCGTATTGCGATACGTGGCACTATTAAGCATCATGATATTCATTAAAGTCTTTAAAGGCAATGTATAGGCCAACATCGGCTTAAACAGAACTAGGAACTGGTTCCTAGATCCGCATAATATTAAATAGAACAGAACAGGTCTCGTTGTCGACTTCGTGTAAAGAAATCTATTCTAAAATGATTCTTACTTTGATTACATGGTCCTGAAATTTCAAAGACAATTCCTGTAAAAATAAATCTAAAAAAGTCACATCTATGCAAGCGTCGGCTCTAAACTGACCTCGGGTCTGGTTCCTAGTTTCGATCAAATAAACGGAACTCGAATATGGTTCCTAGTTCTGTTTGAGCTTAAACAGAACCCGGGTCTGGTTCCTAGTTCCATTTAAGTTAAACGGAACCAGGGTCTAGGTGTCAAACCCGTTGAAGAAATTCTGTGTTGTATTATTGATGGAAGCTTTAAGTTCGATTCCTGTATTACAATGGTAATTAAACATCTTATTAGAGGTAGAAATTCTAATAAATGGAACCCGGCTGGTTGACCAGTATGTTTGTTAAACGGAACTCGGGTCTGGTTCCTAGTTCCGTATAAGCTTGAACGGAACTCGGGTCTGGTTCCTAGTTCCGTTTAAGTTAAACGGAACTGGAGTCTAGGTGTCAGATCCGTTTAAGGAAACTTGTGATAATGAGATTAATTCTGTGCTGTATTATTCATGGAAGCTCTAAGTTCGATTCCTGTATATAATAGGTAATTGAACATGCAGTTAGAGATAGGGATCCTAATAAATGGAACCCGGCTGGTTGACCAGTATGTTTGTTAAACGGAACTCGGGTCTGGTTCCTAGTTCCGTACAAGCTTAAACGGAACTCGGGTCTGGTTCCTAGTTACGTTTAAGTTAAACGGAACTGGAGTCTAGGTGTCAGATCCGTTAAAGGAAACTTGTGATAAGGAGATTAATTCTGTGCTGTATTATTCATGGAAGCTCTAAGTTCGATTCCTGTATATAATAGGTAATTGAACATGCAGTTAGAGATAGGGATCCTAATAAA
>SAYR01055889.1:139031-149181 GCA_004382745.1 Argopecten irradians irradians | reverse complement strand
AGGAGGAACATGTTGTTGCTCGGTGAAAAGAATGTACCATTTTTTTTTCAAATTCACGGTTAAACAATTTATTAAGTATGCATTTCATCAATATAAAGCACAGGATAATGCAAGGCTCTTTATGAAGTATTTTGAAATTGATAACAAAATTGTTTCTGTAGAATTGGATGGAGTGAAAGTAAATTTGTAAAGCCGCACGGGTATCATTTCTACTAGTTTTTCAATTATTTCATTGTTTGTAATGTCTGTGATATTTAGCTTACTGACATATGATGTCACAACTGTGATATTTTAATTTTGATATTTTATCTTGTTGATGCCTGTTTTAATTTTATGTTGAATAGATTGTAGTGCTTGCAATGTGAGGAACCCCAGGGGCCCCAACCCCTGCGGCCCTATGTCTGGGAAATTAAAATAATATTTTTAAGATAAAAAAAGCGAGTCAGTATTTCGGATGTACCAGGATGTTCAGGTCGAGGTCGAATCCTTGAAACAATGATTTTTTTAGTAAAAGTATAATTTCCCCAACATAATTTGATTGGTTGATAACTCAATCGGAACCCTTCCAGCGGTACACATTGTGTATATATACATGTAGGACACGGCTAGCGACTGCAGGAGGATAGTACTTCCAGTCAACATTTAAATGAAGATATTTCATTTTGTAGAAAAATTAAACAACGAAAATTTAAGACGACGAATATGAAGCTCACTGCTTTACAAAATACGGGTTAACAAATCTAACAACAATTTAATAACATTGCGTTCAAAGAGAGTGCATATCACGATTTGATATTAGATTTGTTCTTTTTTTAATTATGAAAACGAAATTAAGAAATCGCTTGTATATTTTGTGTGTCTTTTTTAGATTTATTATAATAATACTTTAAAAAGAAATACACTTTTTAAAAACTGTGTATTGTTTGCTATCCTTATTTTACCGTCAATTTTACGAACATACATGTATAATATATATTTTCCGAATATTAGGATGTCTTTTTATACCATACGCATATTATATCCAAAAGCGTCGACATTACTCTTGCAATTTAAAATAATGATGCAAGGAACGTTCGTTTCTCCAATATTGATATTTATGTGCGCCTGTGATCCAGGCCCCATGCAGCCTTCCGATGTAACAAACCCATGTGGTGTGTCTTACCCATATTCCATACCCTACAGCTATACACGGACGCAGGTTGATAACCAAATACATGTATTAACTCGCAAACGTCCTCGAAACAGGTTAGTATTCAAATACTAACCTGTGCTCGTGCATTGTAACGAGCAATACGTTCAATAACAACTCCAATCTAATTTATTGTGGAAAGATGTCCTCGAAGCATGGAAAAAAACAATAGATTCATCTAAGATATATGATGATCACATATGCAAACATCCAATATGGTAAAATCAACATATCAGAATTAATAACATACCAGTATTCTATAATGAATGGTATAATAAAGGTGTATTTTTCATATACGATCTTATCAAAGAAGATAGTTCATTTTATGATTTTGTTGAATTTCAAGATAGATATGGCATTAGATCCAATTTATTTATATACTGTAGTATAATTAGAGCAGTAAAACAATATGTGAACAGCAACCAACATCCTATCCTTTCTGAAATGCCTGGCGTGTTTACCGAACATTCCTCTAAATTTAAACATCATACTGAGGAAGTCGAAGGGTGCTCAAGATATATATAGAGTGTTATGTCAAAATGAAATCAAACCTACATCATAACAAAAATGGTCTTTAACTTTTAACATAGATGAAAATCAATGGAAAGAAATATACACAAGTCCTTTTAGAACCACACATAGCACAAAATTAAGATGACTACAATATTGAATAAATCATCGAATTTTAACAACCAACACTCTTTTACATAAAACGGGAATAAAACAAGACCCGTCCTGCACTTTTTGTAAAACTCGTCTGGAAACAATTGAACATCTGTTTTGGGAATGTGATAAAGTTCATAATTTAATGAGAGAATTTAAACATGCGCTTACAGCCATAAATATTGAAGTTAATTGGGTAAAACAGGAATTTATTTTGGGAACATTTAGCTTCTGTGATGCTGACTTAATAATAGACAATCTTATTTTATTTATAATTAAACAATACATATTTAAAATGAAACGTTTTGAAAATGAAATCAGCTTAACAAGCTTAAAAAACCATATACGCCTTGAACTAAATTCACATGAATTATTAATAAAAAAACATAAAGTATATAGAAATAGCATTGATATGCAAAGTAAATTGGAAAAATGGCTTCATTTATAATTTTTTAATGTTACTTATATACAATGTATATCTTGCATCTGATCTAGTAACTAGTTATTTATCAATGCTGTATTATTTAGTAGCAATAATTCAGTCTCAGGCTTGCTCCCCCCCCCTGTCCCCCGTCCCCATATAATAATATTTTTGTTTCGCGTCTTTATGTATGTATATGCATATGGGTGAGTGAGGGTATGTGTGTTTGTGTACATGTATAACTGTATGTGTACATGTCATGCGCGGGTATATTTATGCATGAATATGTGCGTGTGAACGTATGTTTATGGGTAGATATTATGTATGTAACTATACTGTTTTTATACATGTATGTATGTAAGTTTGATAGTGTGTATGTGAAGGTGTGTGCGTGTAGACTAGGTATAAAAACAAAATTCAATGCGGTTATACATTTCGCAATTCCTTTATTTAAAAACAAATTTCTACATAATTCCACCTCTACTTAAACTGTAACAGAAAGTAAAATATTCAACTTTAGACCTATTGAATTAATTATTAACTATATTCTGTATGATATATACATGTACATTTATAGGAATGCATGCATGTAAAGATATGCAAGTTTATGTTTTGTATTGTCTTGTATTGTTTATTATATATAAAAATTGAATAAAAAATATTTAAAAAAACCCAAAAAACTCCAATCTAACAAAGGAGCTATGCGGTTAACTAATATATTCACAAGCCTATATGAAATCATCCTCGGCAACAGGTGTACGTTTGAGCACTATTCTTTAGAGATGGTTTATTTCCTTATAGGTTATTTTCTTTACTTTGAAATTACTTTGATCTTTGGTAAATGTATTCTTTGTTACATATAATTTTATTTGTTATTTTATTGATATTGATACGATAGACTTGTTTCGCTGTTCAAAATAGTCGTCCGCTACAGCACTGTCCAGTTTCTGTGCACGTGGTGACTTCCCTGTTGGCCCTGCAGGTAGGGCGTAAGAATTGTACCTGCTGCCCCTATTGCATGATCGTAAAAGGCGACTAAATTTGGGATCTTATCTTTTCTCTTCTTCCTAACTGACTTTATCTTTCCTAATGCCTCCCTTGGCATCGCCTCACTTTTGGCCTTGAGTTGAGCGTTCGCCCCCTGTTGCAGGAAGGCTCTGGTTTCTGTCCCCTGGCCGAGACACACCAAAGTCTATAAAAGTGGTAGTTTCTGCTCCTGCTTAGCGCTCAGCATACAGGGAGTGGGACGACTGGTTCGCCCGTTGTCAGTATAATGTGACCGGGTGGGGTGTGTTGCTTGGTGTCTTCGGCAGCATGCTTTAGTGATATAGCACTATAAAAAGGGCAATAGTTCCACTATACAAGAAGACACAACACGAATATACCGCAGTCTCCCAAAACACGCACCTCGCACAACATGCACGCAACACTACGCATACATGGGAGGCCGTCCTTACATGACCATAGCTGTTAATAGGACGTTAATAAAACAAACAAACAAACAAACAAACAAAAGACTTCCCTGTGTCATGCTTGAATGCCTCTCTGGGTACATTAGATCTGTAATAAGGTGTTTTTATTCGTTTTTCTTACGCAAGGCTGGGTTCTTTTATAAATATATATTAGAACCTTTGCAAAAACGGTCTATGGCCACTGGGGTTAGTGAAAAAAAGCGATAGTACAACATATATGTATACCTAGGAACTAGGATGATGTGAAATAAATTAAAGCGAATAGTCGGACAAACAAAGGCTTAAGTCGGAAAAATAGAACAATAAAATCACCCATCAAAAAAGCTCTGCATACGAAGAAATTAATATATATTATAGGAATCTCAAAACGTCTTCCCGACCGGCTATCAGTGCATTTCACTCTTAACGTGTGCGCAACATCCACCAGCTCTCCATGGTAAACAAAACATGATATTGTAACGACTGGTTTGCTACGACCGTAGTCATTAGCATAGAGTGGAACGATACAATTTATTTGATTTGCCCTGGGTTCGACTGCCGCGTTAGCTTGCAGATTCCTATGTCTCGCTATAATATTCAAAGGTACTAGTGAGTATGGACAATGAACGAAATCAATTTCATTTCACAGTTTATTAACATTTAACATATCTAAAGTCAACAACAACAAGAAAATACCCGCGTGGCTCAGTGGGAAGTTGTGTGTAACGGACAGTTTTTGCTGCTAATATTCCCACGTTTCCGATATCATAATTAACTCCTACCCATCAATGAAAGACCAAGCACGTGGCGCTACACACCGGCCGATTATCGATAGTTTAACCTCCAATTTCACAAACACCATTCTCCAGCGAAGATGCACAAAATATCTCCTTAACGGTTAACCCGAAACTCACTAACGGAGGCTCACACTCTTTTCGGCCCTACCAACGGCTCTCAAAACAAGAGTGGATACTATTAATTACTATCAAAACCCGTCTAAAAGCGAGACACGCCAAGTCCTTCATTGCACAATTTCATAAGTATTTCAAACCCAAAAATATAGCAAAGATATCGACTGACAGCGAAAAATACACACCACAGTAATGTTAACGCATTTCTATTCTATACGATAAAAGCAAATAAGGGAAAGGATGGGCGTCAGATATATAAGAATTACATATGATTCAAAAACACAACCCTCACCTCTTCAAGGTCCGGTGGAAAACTGAAAGTCCGGCGCAGTCCCGAGATCTCGTGCCCAGCAAATTCCCGCCAAAGACTCGGTTAATATAATTTCCGGAAAATATAACAACGAAGCGCACCGCAACTTCGTTACAAAATGGCTACCGTAGTTTTGAACCAAAAGGTTTTCGCCAAAACAACCAACTGACTACCCTAAAACGCGAAAGAAAAGGCGATGGAGCAGCGACAATCCCAACATATGACTCGGTAAACATTACAACGCATGCAGAGTGTTAATTAGGGATTTCCATCCTGAATTATTTTATTGTTTTTGTTCTGTTTTTTCTTATTAGGGATTTCCATTCAGGATGGAAACCCCTATTGTTATTAGGGATTTCCATTCAGGATGGAAATGGAAATCCCTATTGTTATTGTTCTGTTTTTTCTTCTTCTTATTATTATTTTTCTTTCTTTTTCTTATTTCCACAAATCTTGTTAGCAGGAATATCTCAAGAACGGAATAAGGTACGACGCACAACTTTGGACACGTTATGAATGTACATAAGATCTTGAAATGTACGTTCCATTTTTACAAAAATGTTCAAGGTCAAGGTCATAGACGTAAAAAAAACATTTTTTTGGAACGAAGTTTAAAACGCTCATAGCTTCATTACCTTACGCTTTACATCGTTCACGTTTTTGTCATTCAGACAGATCCTATATTGCGCGTGCTTTTCCCATGCCATGTTATCAGAGATTATGTCAAGGTCAAGAGTTCGCTACGGGGTCAAACAAAGGTCAAAAACAAAATTTGTCGCAGAAAAGTTTTGAAGAGCGCGCATATGACAGATCATGCTCTCAGGAACATAAAATGACCAATTTCAAGGTCAATATGATTCAAAATGGCGGAGATATAGGACATCAAAAATCGAAATTTTAGTTTTATATTTGTCCCTAAGCGAGACGTTTCAGCGCCTTAATACCTGTATGTACAGTGTTGATTTTTCATACCTCTGTTTTATAAACTTTTGTCTTTCAAATGTTATGGATTTGAAGGGTTTATATAGAAAAATAGCGAAAATATAGCTCCCAATTAGGTCAATTTGTTCCATTTCCTTATTTTTTACGTAATTTCTGAGCTCGTAGCGGCTTTATCATTTATTGTAATGTGTTGATTTTTTTGTAAATGCAGACATTGGCATATTCTCTGTACAGAGTTTTAATTTCAAATTAATGAATTTGGAAAATGGCGGAAATATAGCCCTCTGAATTATGGCATTTCATTCCACTTTTTAACGTAAATTTTACCGTAATTTTTGAATTTCAAAGAGAAGTATTTTGAATTACATGTTAAAGAGCATGATCTCAGACACAGAATATGACTAATTTCAAGGTCATGTGATTTAAACTAAAAACAGAAAACTTTTTTATTTTTGAAATTCATAATAAGCAGCCAATCAGTGGCCGGGTTAAAATTCTGTCCTGGGCTCAATCTTGTATACACACGGGCCGTTTCGAAGGTATTTTTTCATTTGGCTGGTTGTTACCTATACCCAACTTGAATACTTTAATTTCGAGATGTTTTTAAGTTCTACATGAACAATGTACACAATCGCCATGTTTGCGTTAATACACGCGTACATGTACATATAATCAAAGAAAGGTAATGCACAAACCCAAATAACTGACAGGTTCAAAACCTTTATTGTGTGTGGCAGAGCTGTCACCTGTGACACCGGATGTTTAAGCAAAACCGATGCTATGTGGGGAAAAACACCGGCAGTTTTGAAACCACAGAACCAAACAAATTCACATCAAAATTCTTTACAAATTTTACATCTGCATGAATGAGATCGTCCGTTCGTTCAAAAATTCATTTGACGGAAGGAAAAGAGTATTAAAGCAATCGTCTTTCCGCTTACATTACTTATATCATTACATAGTTGGAAATCCCGTGTTTGATCGCGATCATAATCTAGTATAGTAAACTTGATAGGGGTAGTAGTTGCTAACTATAGTGAACTCACGTTCAGAGAGGACCGGCTACTCTGTTACACTTGTATGAAAGATCCCCCGGCATCAACAGGTACTAAACCACCGGGATTCCACCTATGTAATTGATATAAGTATAAGTTTAGCGAAAACAGACGCATTGCTTTAAATACTCTTTTCCTGCTTCTCCGCAATTCAAGTCGAAATCTTTTCGATACGAACGGATTAACCCACCGATCATCATGTATCATGCAGAGTGTATATAATATTTTGTTAAAGACTTTATTTGTCGAATTATTTGTGGAATTTTGTTTGGTTTCTGTTGGTTTCCCAAACTGCCGAGGAATGTCCCCCAACATAGGCATCCGGTTTGCTTAAAACATCCGGTCATTCATTTGTATGTCACAGGTTGAACCAATCATGCCACACCACAATAAAAAGGTTGAAATCCTGTAGGTATGAGTTTTCGGTTTTGGTGCATTACCTTTTCTTTGATTATTATGTACATGTACGTGTATTAACGCAACATGGCGATTGTGTACACTCTTGTCATGCCTAGAACTTCATATAAAATCTCCCTCGAAATTAAAGTATTCAAGATTGTGGAGTTTATGATAGAGTAAAATCGACAGCGGTCGGCCCAAATGAAAAATATAAATGGCTATCCCATCTATCGAAAACTGTCCGTTGTTCATATACCCAAGATTCGACGCCTGCTCAGGACCCAGAATTTTAACCCCGGCCACTGATTGGCTTCGCGAAACTTAATTTATGGAATCAAATAAGTGCGTGTTATGTTTTAAATCATTTTATAGACCTTTATAAAATATTAGTTCACGTATTCTGTGTCTTGAGATTCCATAGGCCTTCCCTTTAACCATTCGGTAATTCAACAAATGACTTCTCTTTGAAAATTCAAAAATTACGGGGTTAACAAAATTTACGTAAAAGAGTGAATGAAATGCCATATTCAGTGAGGCGAGCTTATATTTACACCGCACCATTTTCAAAAATGTCATTAATTTGCAAATTTAAAAACTCTTTAAAGGTAGTGGATAATACTGCTCACATCTATGTCCTGCATTTACAAAACAAAAATCAACACAATTCACAATAAATGATTAAACGACCCTAGCTAACGAGCTCAGAAATTAACAATAAAAATGAGAGGAAACATGGAACCAAATTGACCACTACACTTGAGGCGCATATAATTTTCCGCATAATTTTTTCATACGCATATAACCCCTTCCATAATTCTATAACATTTGACACCGACGAAAAGTTCTATAAATAAGACACGTAACACAAATCAAATCACTGTACCATACAGAGTATAACGGCGCTGAAACGTCCTCTCCGCTTAGGGGACTAAAATTATTAAAAAACCTAAGAAATTGTTCACGATTTTTGCAAGCGATGTCCATATAATCTCCGCCCCATTTTGAAAATTCAGTGATGACCTTGAAATTGTTTCATTCATTTATGATTACACTGGAAAGGCATGATCTGTCATATGCGCTCTTTCAAAAACTTGTTAACCTGCGACAAATTTTGTGTTTTTTTGCACCCTTTGAGCTTTGACCCACAGCCGTATCGCGAAACTCTTGACCTGAACAGTTTAACTCTCTATGCGATTAACATAGGATGAAACACGCGCAATATCAGGATCCTGTTCTGAATGACCCAAAACGTGAACGATGTAAAAGGTTAAGTAATGGAAAAGCTTTGAATGAAGAACAGTACTAGAAACAGTTATTAAAAGAAATACTTCAGTTCTCCAAAAAAAATGTTTTTTTTACGTCTAATGACCTGACCTATGTGCATAAATTTTTGCTTAAAAGATTATATTAGCGTTACCGATTTACCAAAAACATACTATTATTTACCTTCTAGTTACACGTTTTCCAAAAGTTATTGTTGGTACAGTACGTTACCTCATTATTCCGTTCTTGTCATGAAATATCCTTGGCCTTAACAAAGATTATTGTGGGTCATTAAAGAAAAAAAAGCAAAAGAAAAATAATAAAATAAGAAGCGAATTGAGAAAAACACACCAGAAACTAATAATCAAATAGGATATTCCATTACACAGTCGCTGAATTGCGAATCCCCCCTTATATATAAACGGAATTAGGGGATTTCCCCATCCATGAATGGATCAAAATCGCCCTTAATAAAGGAAAACACACCCAGCAAACAAAACAACTAACATAGAAATAAATTCAGAGAATGAAACATAATCCCTCGTAATTTACACACCTCTGTCGATCTACGCACGGTTGTAATGTTTACCGAGTCATATGCTTGGGGATTGTGTCCGACTGCGCTGCCAATCTCGAAGCCTTTCTTTTTTTTACGCGTTTAATAGGGTAGTCAGTTGGTTGTTTTTTTGTGCCGAAAACCTTTTGGTTCCCAAAAATACTACGCTACGCGTAGCCACACAACTTTTTCTCTCTTCTGAAAACGTCATGCTCATAGTCACTCTCCTCAGGGATGCGCTTCGTTGTTATAATTTTTTCCGGAAAATGCTAGAGTTATTATTAACCGAAGTCTTTGGCGGGGAATTTTGCTGGCACGAGGATCTCGGGTCGACTGCGCCGTCGTGTGGCTACTTTTCAGTTTTTCCATCCCGGACACCGTATGAGCACCGGTGAGAGAGATTGTAAACTGTTTTAAGATATCATACATCGTATAATTACTTAGCTTTACTCATAAGTCTGACGCCGAATTCCTATTCCCTTAATTTGCCTAATCGTATAGAATAGAAATGCGTTAACATTACTGCTGTTCTGCTTGTATTTATATTTCGCTGTCGAGTCAGATATTCTTTGCTATATTTTTGCTCTTCTGGTTTTGAAATACTTATGCAAAATTGTGCAAATGAAGGACTTGGCTGTGTTGTTCTCGCTTTTAGACAGGGTTTTATCGATTCAGTAATTACATAGTATTCCACTTCTATGTTTTGAGCAAGCGCAGTTTGTAGGCCGCTGAAAATAGAGTCGTGCAGCCTCCCTGTTAGTGCAGTTTCGGGAGTTAACCGTTAAGGAGATATTTTTATGTGCATCTTCGCTGGCGAAGAGAAGTTGGTGTTTGGTTGAAGACTTGGAGTGCAAGCTTCATAAACTATCTGTATTAATCACGGCCCCGGTGTGTGTAGCGATCACCACCAAGTACTTGCGTCATATTAAACATGCATGGTGATTAAAGTGGATTTTAACAATTTATTAAAGCATGAGAATTTTCACGCCA
>SAYR01055889.1:96856-139021 GCA_004382745.1 Argopecten irradians irradians | reverse complement strand
AAAGTAAAATATTCAACTTTAGACCTATTGAATTAATTATTAACTATATTCTGTATGATATATACATGTACATTTATAGGTATGCATGCATGTAAAGATATGCAAGTTTATGTTTTGTATTGTCTTGTATTGTTTATTATATATAAAAATTGAATAAAAAATATTTAAAAAAACCCAAAAAACTCCAATCTAACAAAGGAGCTATGCGGTTAACTAATATATTCACAAGCCTATATGAAATCATCCTCGGCAACAGGTGTACGTATGAGCACTATTCTTTAGAGATGGTTTATTTCCTTATAGGTTATTTCCTTGATGTATTGTAATAAATAATCTCCTTTAAATTACGTCATCAGACTTATAAATGTGAAATTACTTTGATCTTTGGTAAATGTATTCTTTGTTACATATAAGTTTATTTGTTATTTTATTGATATTGATACGATAGACTTGTTTCGCTGTTCAAAATAGTCGTTCGCTACAGCACTGTCCAGTTTCTGTGCACGTGGTGACTTCCCTGTGTCATGCTTGAATGCCTCTCTGGGTACATTAGATCTGTAATAAGGTGTTTTTATTCTGTTTTTCTTACGCAAGGCTGGGTTCTTTTATAAATATATATTAGAACCTTTGCAAAAACGGTCTATGGCCACTGGGGTTAGTAAAAAAAAAGCGATAGTACAACATACATGTATACCTAGGAACTAGGATAATGTGAAATAAATTAAAGCGAATAGTCGGACAAACAAAGGCTTAAGTCGGAAAAATAGAACAATAAAATCACCCATCAAAAAAGCTCTGCATACGAAGAAATTAATATATATTATAGGAATCTCAAAACGTCTTCCCGACCGGCTATCAGTGCATTTCACTCTTAACGTGTGCGCAACATCCACCAGCTCTCCATGGTAAACAAAACATGATATTGTAACGACTGGTTTGCTACGACCGTAGTCATTAGCATAGAGTGGAACGATACAATTTATTTGATTTGCCCTGGGTTCGACTGCCGCGTTAGCTTGCAGATTCCTATGTCTCGCTATAATATTCAAAGGTACTAGTGAGTATGGACAATGAACGAAATCAATTTCATTTCACAGTTTATTAACATTTAACATATCTAAAGTCAACAACAACAAGAAAATACCCGCGTGGCTCAGTGGGAAGTTGTGTGTAACGGACAGTTTTGCTGCTAATATTCCCACGTTTCCGATATCATAATTAACTCCTACCCATCAATGAAAGACCAAGCACGTGGCGCTACACACCGGGCCGATTATCGATAGTTTAACCTCCAATTTCACAAACACCATTCTCCAGCGAAGATGCACAAAATATCTCCTTAACGGTTAACCCCGAAACTCACTAACGGAGGCTCACACTCTTTTCCGGCCTACCAACGGCTCTCAAAACAAGAGTGGATACTATTAATTACTATCAAAACCCGTCTAAAAGCGAGACACGCCAAGTCCTTCATTGCACAATTTCATAAGTATTTCAAACCCAAAAATATAGCAAAGATATCGACTGACAGCGAAAAATACACACACAGTAATGTTAACGCATTTCTATTCTATACGATAAAAGCAAATAAGGGAAAGGATGGGCGTCAGATATATAAGAATTACATATGATTCAAAAACACAACCCTCACCTCTCAAGGTCCGGTGGAAAACTGAAAGTCCCGGCGCAGTCCCGAGATCTCGTGCCCAGCAAATTCCCGCCAAAGACTCGGTTAATATAATTTCCGGAAAATATAACAACGAAGCGCACCGCAGCTTCGTTACAAAATGGCTACCGTAGTTTTGAACCAAAAGGTTTTCGCCAAAACAACCAACTGACTACCCTAAAACGCGAAAGAAAAGGCGATGGAGCAGCGACAATCCCAACATATGACTCGGTAAACATTACAACGCATGCAGAGTGTTAATTAGGGATTTCCATCCTGAATTATTTTATTGTTTTTGTTCTGTTTTTTCTTATTAGGGATTTCCATTCAGGATGGAAACCCCTATTGTTATTAGGGATTTCCATTCAGGATGGAAATGGAAATCCCTATTGTTATTGTTCTGTTTTTTCTTCTTCTTATTATTATTTTTCTTTCTTTTTCTTATTTCCACAAATCTTGTTAGCAGGATATCTCAAGAACGGAATAAGGTACGACGCACAACTTTGGACACGTTATGAATGTACATAAGATCTTGAAATGTACGTTCGATTTTTTACAAAAATGTTCAAGGTCAAGGTCATAGACGTAAAAAAAACATTTTTTTGGAACGAAGTTTAAACGCTCATAGCTTCATTACCTTACGCTTTACATCGTTCACGTTTTGTCATTCAGACAGATCCTGATATTGCGCGTGCTTTTCCCATGCCATGTTATCAGAGATTATGTCAAGGTCAAGAGTTCGCTACGGGGTCAAACAAAGGTCAAAAACAAAATTTGTCGCAGAAAAGTTTTGAAGAGCGCATATGACAGATCATGCTCTCAGGAACATAAAATGACCAATTTCAAGGTCATATGATTCAAAATGGCGGAGATATAGGACATCAAAAATCGAAATTTTAGTTTATATTTGTCCCTAAGCGAGACGTTTCAGCGCCTTAATACCTGTATGTACAGTGTTGATTTTTCATACCTCTGTTTTATAAACTTTTGTCTTCAAATGTTATGGATTTGAAGGGGTTATATAGAAAAATAGCGAAAATATAGCTCCCCAATTAGGTCAATTTGTTCCATTTCCTTATTTTTTACGTAATTTCTGAGCTCGTAGCGGCTTTATCATTTATTGTAATGTGTTGATTTTTTTGTAAATGCAGACATTGGCATATTCTCTGTACAGAGTTTTAATTTCAAATTAATGAATTTGAAAATGGCGGAAATATAGCCCTCTGAATATGGCATTTCATTCACTTTTTAACGTAAATTTTACCGTAATTTTTGAATTTCAAAGAGAAGTATTTTGAATTACATGTTAAAGAGCATGATCTCAGACACAGAATATGACTAATTTCAAGGTCATGTGATTTAAACTAAAAACAGAAAACTTTTTTTATTTTGAAATTCATAATAAGCCAGCCAATCAGTGGCCGGGTTAAAATTCTGTCCTGGGCTCAATCTTGTATACACACGGGCCGTTTCGAAGGTATTTTTTCATTTGGCTGGTTGTTACCTATACCCAACTTGAATACTTTAATTTCGAGATGTTTTAAGTTCTACATGAACAATGTACACAATCGCCATGTTTGCGTTAATACACGTACATGTACATATAATCAAAGAAAGGTAATGCACAAACCCAAATAACTGACAGGTTCAAAACCTTTATTGTGTGTGGCAGAGCTGTCACCTGTGACACCGGATGTTTAAGCAAAACCGATGCTATGTTGGGGAAAACACCCGGCAGTTTTGAAACCACAGAACCAAACAAATTCACATCAAAATTCTTTACAAATTTTACATCTGCATGAATGAGATCGTCCGTTCGTTCAAGAATTCGATTTGAAGCGAAGGAAAAGAGTATTAAAGCAATCGTCTGTTCGCTAACATTACTTATATCATTACATAGGTGGAAATCCCGTGTTTTGATCGCGATCAAATCTAGTGTAACTTGTTATAGTGAAGAGAACAGTTCAGACGAGGACGGCTACTGTACATGTAAGTACCCGGTACTCCCTGCTCAGCTGATAATGAGTTAGTCTTCGTATTTTGATCATCATGTAATTAGTCCCTAGCATTATTTTTTCATGAATGAGAGGTCGCATATGGTCACATATTTCATACCTGTTCCCCAATGGTTTAAAACGTAAGCCTGGGGTAAAAAGCAGGTCTCCTCTACACTACATACAATGACAAACACGCAAATACCATTTACCGACTAGCCCGCCGTGTATAGGACAGCCGAAGTTTATTCAAAGAGTACAAGCAGCAATTGAACAGTACAGAAAAGAAATTCAGTACGTGGAAACAATCTGTCTTTATAACATTTGAAGATCAAAACTAAAGACCTGACACATATAAAAAGCCTATAAGGAAATCAAGCGAGCCACCCAACCTGAAACTCCTGTTGTACAGGAGGACAGGAGGTGCACCAACTCTCAATTCTTAAGATTTCAGATGCTGGGTTTTGTTAGGCCAAAATTACACTAATATGTTCAAGGACTTAACGAGATTATACCCGACTTAGCTTACGAGCGGTCACATACGGCATACCAAAAATACACTGAAATGTTTAACAAATTAAAGAGATTAAACATGCCATGACCAACCTATTAGCGACCACAAAAACAAAAAAGAAAAAACATGACCATACGGTATGGCAACGGCGGCTAGGAATGACACACACACCTGTGTACCCCGACACGTCGACCATTCTGACGTCAGCGCACGTGCAACACTTGCATACTCGTGCCGACAGAGACAAATTATTCCCGCTATACTTAGCGAAACGCGAAAATATTTGAGTCTCCTCTACACTACATACAATGACAAACACGTAAATACCATTTGTCGACTAGCCCGCCGTGTATAGGAATAACAAAGAAAGGGGAAAACTATGAAGCGGATTGACAAACCTGACTTTAGATATCGGCATGGATTTATTTTTTTTTTAACACGATCATAAACACAAGAAAAGAAACGCTAAATGCCTAAATTCTGCGTTACTTTCAAACGCCTCTCGATAGAATCAGCGACAAAACCATCCTTGCGGGACTCGCTACGCCAACGTCCGTGGCGTTTAAAACACCGGTCGTTTACTCCGTTGTTGGCGGCCATGCTTGCACCTCCCGATCTCAAAGAATGTAAACCAAAATTCTTGTCCTCCGAAACCAAGCTCAATCGCTTCAAGATAGCCTCTTTAGCACCGGTATAACTCGAAGGTTTATTTTTGTGAATTAAACGGCAAACTGAGCCCGACCTATAAACGGGTTTAAATAAAAAGCTGTCGGACTCTAAATTTATACTAACGATATGAATATACCTCTTCAACATAACATAAGGGCAAGTAGCAGTTCCCCCTTTACTAATAACAATGTCACTACCGAAGCGGTACTGGTCGGTCTTGCTTTTGCGCACTACGACCGTGAAATAGCCTTCCGCAAACTTAACGTCGCAACAATGTAAATTACTTAGCTCGTTGTAACGTAAAAACCTGAAAAACTTAGCAAAATCATTGCCAAATCCCTAACCACTAACAAGTCATCCGACTGTGAAAAAATGTTACAAAGATAAATCAAAATGTCACTTGTAACCGAGTCTTTTTTACACACTGGTTTTTTAGCTGTGGGCTTTGAAGCCTCCACCAGATTTTGCACGAAACTGTTTGTAGTTGGATCTGGTAAACCATGCATGTTATGTGCCCGCAAATGAGGATCCTTTGTTAAATAAACTGTTCAGATACAAACAAATATGTATGGAATCGGCTGGCAACGCCGAAAAACCATGTGACTTGATAAAACACTCCCACCGTTTATAAGCGTCGAAGTATTTTATGTTCGTATTGTCGCTCTCTGTAATATCCTGTCACCCATGCCGGATACATGTTTGCATAACATCGAAGCCTCCGTAACACTCGCAGCCTTAACCGCTCTATCAACCGCTGTGTGAAGTCCTAGACCTGTTGGAACGAATAACGAAATCGTGAAAATTCTTACAGATTAGAAAACTAAACGTATGGCAACCATTTCAAAAGGTAAAACGGCTTTTCCAAAAATGCCGTTGTTACCCCTACCTTTTATGGTAATGGTTTTGTTAGACAATATGCGATGGTCAGAGACAAAACTGTTTAAAGAATTCTCAGTTGGGCACAAAACGGGCCAAAATGGAGCATACTTCCACAGAGGTGCAATCAATGTACCACATGCATGCTCGTTTAACATTTTTTTTAATAATCCTACATATCAACCTAGGAGGCGGAACCAGCCAGTTGTTCAAACCTTCCCATGGGACAGTGAAACAGTCCACTGTTTCAGTACCTATGCACCAAACGCGCGAATTGAATCTATTACACATTGTATTGTAATCTGCAGCGAACCTATCCACATCATGTGGCCCCCATAAGGCCTCACAGAGATCAAACACCAACCTCTGTACAGCCCAATGATCGCTGTCCGTACATCTGCTCAAATAATCAGCAGATTTGTTCAAACGCCTGGGAACCCATTGAGTACTGATACTTACATTGTTAGCTCACAGAAATCGCCTACTTCTCGAGCTACTGCTTGAAGATCGGCCTTCCTACTACCTACCTTGAGGATAGAAGCTACATTTTTGTTATCCGTAACTAATTGTACGTGCTGACATCTTATTTCATCGACAGAACTAAACAGCACACGCTTCATACCTTCAATTTCTCTCCAGGTCGAACTACGCGTTTTTTCATCTTCACTCCAAGTACCTGTAAAAACACTCGTATTTGTGCTTAACCTATCATTTCTACGCCCCTTAGGAACGATAGTCTCACCAGACATTTCCTCCAAAGGAAAACCAAAACACGTGCTCTCACAAGCGCAATCATATCCCTCCAAAGGGATTTTTGTCAATGAAAACGGTGTCTCTAAATCGACAAGGTCATAAACATATTGACCATCATGTGCAGCAGTACCCTCCAAAGGGATCCTATAGGATTTTACATAACCCACATAACCGGTACCAGAAGCATCGGTACAAACCATCGAGTCACAAACTCTGTCCTCTTTCAAGTTGGAACCATTTTCATTCAATTTTTCAATGTTCGACTGCCAAAATACTATTTCTTCTAAAGCCCCACTACTAAGTAGAACACGCGCGTTCCAGCTGGCCTTAGCTAATACACACCTGTACAACTCACGTGTACGTAAACGCGCCACGCTACCGATCACGCTTTGCATCGATATCACACGACCTATTATACTAGCGAGATACTTAGCGGTAAACATTGAGTGACCTTTCTCATTGACCCGTGTCATTATATCGGATAGTTGATTCAACAAAAGCTCCACTCTGGCAGTCGTTACTCTGACCACGCCCACCGACATCGACAAATGAAGCATTCTCGCGTGACGACTTATTATTCGGAAGAACAACTGAAGGTGGGATCTCCCGAAAAGGAATTCTATAACCATTGCTAACCTACATAACAATTTACATCTGCATGAATGAGATCGTCCGTTCGTTCAAGAATTCGATTTGAAGCGAAGGAAAAGAGTATTAAAGCAATCGTCTGTTCGACTACATATACTTATATCATTACATAGTGGAAATCCCGTGTTTTGATCGCGATCAAATCTAGTGTAACTTTATTATAGTGAAAGAGAACAGTTCAGACGAGGACGGCTACTGTACATGTAAGTAACCCGGTACTCCCCCTGCTCAGCTGATAATGAGTTAGTCTTCGTATTTTGATCATCATGTAATTAGTCCCTAGCATTATTTTTTATGAATGAGAGGTCGCATATGGTCACATATTTCATACCTGTTCCCCAATGGTTTAAAAACGTAAGCCTGGGGTAAAAAGCAGGTCTCCTCTACACTACATACAATGACAAACACGCAAATACCATTTACCGACTAGCCCGCCGTGTATAGGACAGCCGAAGTTTATTCAAAGAGTACAAGCAGCAAATTGAACAGTACAGAAAAGAAATTCAGTACGTGGAAACAATCTGTCTTTATAACATTTTGAAGATCAAAACACTAAAGACCTGACACATATAAAAAGGCCTATAAGGAAATCAAGCGAGCCACCCAACCTGAAAACTCCTGTTGTACAGAGAGGACAGGAGTGCAACCAACTCTCATATCTTTAAGATTTCAGATGCTGGGTTATGTTAGGCCAAAAATTACACTAATATGTTCAAGGACTTAACGAGATTATACCCGACTTAGCTTACGAGCAGGTCACATACGCGACATACCAAAAATACACTGAAATGTTTAACAAAATTAAAGAGATTAACAATGCATGACCAACCTTAATTAGCGACCACAAAAACAAAAAAGAAAAAACATAGACCATACGGTATGGCAACGGCGGCTAGGAATGACACACACACCTGTGTACCCCGACACGTCGACCATCTGACGTCAGCGCACGTGCAACACTTGCATACTCGTGCCGACAGAGACAAATTATTCCCGCTATACTTCTCTAGCGAAACGCGGAAAATATATTGAGTCTCCTCTACACTAACATACAATGACAAACACGTAAATACCATTTGTCGACTAGCCCGCCGTGTATAGGAATAAAAAAGAAAAGGGGAAAACTATGAAGCGGATTGACAACCTGACTTTAGATAATCAGGCATGGATTTATTTTTTTTTTAACAACGAGTTATGAATGTACATAAGATCTTGAAATGTACGTTCGATTTTTTACAAAAATGTTCAAGGTCAAGGTCACAGACGTAAAAAAACATTTTTTTTTGGAACGAAGTTTAAACGCTCATAACTTCATTACCTTACGCTTTACATCGTTCACGTTTTGTCAATCAGACAGATCCTGATATTGCGCGTGCTTTTCCCATGCCATGTTATCAGAGATTATGTCAAGGTCAAGAGTTCGCTACGGGGTCAAACAAAGGTCAAAAACGAAATTTGTCGCAGAAAAGTTTTGAAGAGCGCATATGACAGATCATGCTCTCAGGAACATAAAATGACCAATTTCAAGGTCATATGATCCAAAATGGCGGAGATATAGGACATCAAAAATCGAAATTTTAGTTTATGTTTGTCCCTAAGCGAGACGTTTTAGCGCCTTAATACCTGTATGTACAGTGTTGATTTTTCATACCTCTGTTTTATAAACTTTTGTCTTCAAAAGTTATGGATTTGAAGGGGTTATATCGAAAAATAGCGAAAATATAGCTCCCCAATTAGGTCAATTTGTTCCATTTCCTTATTTTTTACGTAATTTCTGAGCTCGTAGCGGCTTTATCATTTATTGTAATGTGTTGATTTTTTTTGTAAATGCAGACATTGGCATATTCTCTGTACAGAGTTTTAATTTCAAATTAATGAATTTGAAAATGGCGGAAATATAGCCCTCTGAATATGGCATTTCGTTCACTTTTTAACGTAAATTTTACCGTAATATTTGAATTTCAAAGAGAAGTATTTTGAATTACATGTTAAAGAGCATGATCTCAGACACAGAATATGACTAATTTCAAGGTCATGTGATTTAAACTAAAAACAGAAAACTTTTTTTATTTTGAAATTCATAATAAGCCAGCCAATCAGTGGCCGGGTTAAAATTCTGTCCTGGGCACAATCTTGTATACACACGGGCCGTTTCGAAGGTATTTTTTCATTTGGCTGGTTGTTACCTATACCCAACTTGAATACTTTAATTTCGAGATGTTTTAAGTTCTACATGAACAATGTACACAATCGCGTTAATACACGTACATGTACATGTGTAGCTACACCGAATGCATGGGAGGCCGTCCTTACGTGAACCTAGCTATTAATAGGACGTACATTTAATCAAACAAACACAAACAAAAAAGGTAATGCACAAACCCAATAAATGACAGGTTCAAAACCATTTATGTGTGTGGCAGAGCTGTCACCGGCAGTTTTGAAACCACAGAACCAAACAAATTCACATCAAAATTCTTTACAAATTTTACATCTACATGTATTGCCCGACCCACACGTTAACCATTAACTGATGTACCCTGAATATATCCAATCAGCAGGCTCCGATATATTCACCTCTCTATGAAATCTTGTGCCCAAAGGGGGATTCCCCTAAATCTGTTTTTCGGTTGGATCAGACTACTTTCGTAAGAAACGCTTTCTGATTAATATTGAATGAGATCGTCCGTCCGTTTTTTGATCGCGATCAAATCTAGTTATTAGGGATTTCCATTCATTCCTATTGTTATTGTTCTGTTTTTTCTTCTTCTTATTATAATATTTTTTTCTTTTTCTTATTTTCTTATTAGGGCATCAAAAATCGAAATTTTAGTTTATATTTGTCCTTGCAGCACGCGTTTCAGCGCCTTTAAACCTGTATGTACAATGTTGATTTTTCAAACCTATGATGTATAAACTTTTGTCTTCAAAAGTTATGGATTTTTAAGAGGTTATATAGAAAAATGGCGGAAATATAGATCTTCAAATGTGTCTATTTGTTCCATTTCCTTATTTTTCCCCGTAATTTGTGAGCTAGTAGAGCCTTTATCATTTAATTTAGGGGGTTGATTTTATGTAAATGTAGACATTGATATATTGTCTGTACAGAGTCACAATTTCGAAATCAGGAGTTAGAAAATGGCGGAAATACAGCCCTCCGAATATGGCGTTTCGTTCACTTTTTTAACGTAAATTTTACCGTAATTAATGAAATTTCAAAGAAAAATGTTTTGAATTGGATGTCAAAGAGCATGCTCTCAGACACATAAAATGACTAATTCCAAGGTCATATGATTCAAAATGGCGGAGGTATAGAACATCAATTGTCCTTTCAGCGATTTTATTTTGTGCGTTGGGTGTTGTGTACAGACTGTATGTAGTTGAGATTACATGATGTGGCCTGTGGCCAAAGGGAGATAATCCGTATCTAATACTAAAACTCTAATTGTACGAGTTATTCCCCATTGGTCCATGATCTTCATAAGAAAAGGAGAATTTTTTGCACTTTAAAAAAACCTGAAATTCTTTTTTTTACCTATTCATTATCAAAAATGATATTTTGAACCTAAATGTCAATGTGAATTTCCAAATTCATATCATGGTTATCAAGGAATAATTACCTGTCAGAAAACATTTTAACTTTTGAAATTCAGAATTAGCCAGCCAATCAGCGGCCGGGTTAAAATTCTGTCCTGGGCTCAATCTTCTATACACACGGGCCGTTTTCGAAGGTCTCTTTATTTACATTTGGCTGGTTGTTACCTATACCCAACTTGAATACTTTAATTTCGAGATGTTTTAAGTTCTACACGAACAATGTACACAATCGCCATGTTTGCGTTAATACACGTACATGTACATATAATCAAAGAAAGGTAATGCACAAACCCAAATAACTGACAGGTTCAAAACCTTTTATGTGTGTGGCAGAGCTGTCACCTGTGACACAGGATGTTTAAGCAAAACCGATGCTATGTTGGGGAAAACACCCGGCAGTTTTGAAACCACAGAACCAAACAAATTCACATCAAAATTCTTTACAAATTTTACATCTACATGAATGAGATCCGATACTTCGGACTGTGGGTGGAAAGCCGTTGACGAATACATCGCCAACCCTATCGCTTCAGACTCGGACGACGAGCGCAAAATGGACCGTGCTAGAGCCAGGGCTAACAGAAAGGCTAAAGACTCTAAACAAAAGTCCAACAGGGGGAGAGGACGTTACACACCATACGGCGACCAGCGCCAACGACATCTAGTGCCTACAGGCAATATCCCAGATGGCGTGAGAGGAGGTATTCCACGGGCCGTTAACAGACCAGGGAGTTGTTTTGCTTGTGGCAAGATTAAACACTGGCGGGTTGATTGCACTGCGGTGATGGGAGCAACAGGAACGACTAACACTAATAAGATAAGTGATGTTTTACTTTCTAAGCATGTTGAAATCATAAATGGCGATACCATGGGCCAGTCAAACGATACGTTTGGCGGTAAGTGTGTTCCGTTGGAGACTGGCAAGTCCAATCTAGTAAATGGTTCAGGTAATGATATTATTGATAGTAAAGTCAACGATTTTTCTTATGTTTCTCCTGTAGGCAGGTTAAAAAGGAGTTTAGACTATTGGGAAAACACAGGCGCTTGTGACGCAGTATTGTCCGTGGTTAGCAATGGTTATAAAATTCCTTTTCGGGAGATCCCACCTTCAGTTGTTCTTCCGAATAATAAGTCGTCACGCGAGAATGCTTCATTTGTCGATGTCGGTGGGCGTGGTCAGAGTAACGACTGCCAGAGTGGAGCTTTTGTTGAATCAACTATCCGATATAATGACACGGGTCAATGAGAAAGGTCACTCAATGTTTACCGCTAAGTATCTCGCTAGTATAATAGGTCGTGTGATGTCGATGCAAAGCGTGATCGGTAGCGTGGCGCGTTTACGTACACGTGAGTTGTACAGGTGTGTATTAGCTAAGGCCAGCTGGAACGCGCGTGTTCTACTTAGTAGTGGGGCTTTAGAAGAAATAGTATTTTGGCAGTCGAACATTGAAAAATTGAATGAAAAAGGTTCTAACTTGAAAGAGGACAGAGTTTGTGACTCGATGGTTTGTACCGATGCTTCTGGTACCGGTTATGAGGATTATGTAAAATCCTGTAGGGTCCCTTTGGAGGGTACTGCTGCACATGATGGTCAATATGTTTATGACCTTGTCGATTTAGAGACACCGTTTTCATTGTCAAAAATCCCTTTGGAGGGATATGATTGCGCTTGTGAGAGCATGTGTTTTGGTTTTCCTTTGGAGGAAATGTCTGGTGAGACTATCGTTCCTAAGGGGCGTAGAAATGATAGGTTAAGCACAAATACGAGTGTTTTACAGGTACTTGGAGTGAAGATGAAAAAACGCGTAGTTCGACCTGGAGAGAAATTGAAGGTATGAAGCGTGTGCTGTTTAGTTCTGTCGATGAAATAAGATGTCAGCACGTACAATTAGTTACGCATAACAAAAATGTAAGTATCAGTACTCAATGGGTTCCCAGGCGTTTGAACAAATCTACTGATTATTTGAGCAGATGTACGGACAGCGATGATTGGGCTGTACAGAGGTGGGTGTTTGATCTCTGTGAGGCCTTATGGGGGCCACATGATGTGGATAGGTTCGCTGCAGATTACAATACAATGTGTAATAGATTCAATTCGCGCGTTTGGTGCATAGGTACTGAAACGAGATTATACCCGACATAGCTTACGAGCGGTCACATACGGCATACCAAAAATACACTGAAATGTTTAACGAATTAAAGAGATTAAACATGCCATGACCAACCTATTAGCGACCACAAAAACAAAAAAGAAAAAACATGACCATACGGTATGGCAACGACGGCTAGGAATGACACACCCACCTGTGTACCCCGAAACGTCAACCACTCTGACGTCAGCGCACGTGCAACACTTGCATACTCGTGCCGACAGAGACAAATTATTCCCGCTATACTTAGCGAAACGCGGGAATATTTGATTCTTTCGTGGGGCCTCTTTAGGGGTACATTGTCAATCCCTGTATATTTATAAAATGTACTGTTGTAATGCATGTACAGTTAGAATGTCCAATGTAACCGCTAGTGTATTACCAAGCTAAGATTTGTTTCAATTAATCTATAATATGATGCTACCGGTCAATTTATACATTTTTGATGTGTTTATTTATATATTTTTAATTTGTAAATTGTTGTTCTGTATATATATATATATGTTCTGGTTACAATAGTAGTATTCACATAATCATTTATTGTGAGTAGGATTTAGGTTAATTGGTAACATTATATATGTTCTGGTATACACATACATGTATGTAGGTTTTAGCTTGTTCTTTAGATATAATTTGGAGGACAAATACAGTATTATTTCTCGTCACAATTAATAAATAACGTTTGTATATTTATTACAACTGTACCTGGTTTCATGTATACGTGTACTATGTATATGACAGATTTCACAGAGGTGAAATGTACTGCAGGCTGCAGCTATGTATCATTTATAATTTTCTGAAGTGTTGTTGGAACTTAATAATTGATTTGACTTTTTTGAAACATTATTTGATTCTATTAGAAGCATCAGTGATTCATTCACAATTTATAAAATGTTTTCGCTAAAAAAACCTGTAGAATGAACCTACATGTACATTTATTAATTTATATATATTTGAAATTGATCATTCAACAGATATAAAAATTTGTTGGCTCTTTTGTTCAGGCACCATCCATGCATAGGGACATGAATATAGAAATTTCAGCCCTAGGACCTGTATACAAGTGTATGTATATATATACATATCATTAACATCGCTAAGACTGAAGAATGTTGATTTGAGTGCTCTTGAAAGTAAACTTTACCAATATGGACCTAGAAGATCATGAACAGGGCATTTAAACAGTATTCATTTATCAAATGTTCCTTTCAACTGTAATCATTAAATAAAATTATGTACAATACTTTTTTATTGTGTACATTTGTATATATACATGTATTTGTTCATATTAGTCATCTAGATCCAGTTATTATAATTCTTGCATCCACATGCCTGCCCATTTGATTATCGGGTCTTGTGAGATAGCTTTTCAATTACTTTGACATTTTAAATCTAGCAATATGGATACCCTTGTCTTAAAAAACCCCATGAAACTAGCAAGTTATCTGAAAAGTGTTACAAATCAAATTTCTTATTCATTGTCTATGTGGAACTTGCACATAGAACATGTCATGTATTAATACTAACAGTGACTACAAACATCTACACTAAAATGTAGTATGTACATTTGTCTTTGATTTTAGTTTTATTGCACATTGAAGAAAGAAAGATATACTGTATCATATGATCTCAACCCTATTACAAGTGTGCTTTGATGTAATTACCCATATCTGAATTCAAAGTTGCTCCAAAATCAACCAGACTATTAACAAATAAATGCCATGTTCCTTGGCTGTAACATGCCTTCGATAATGTATGAGCTGCAGATCCGATCAATGATGAAATGATTAAGCACCCTTCCACTTCCATTTATCTGTAGCTATTTTTTCTCTCTCTCAGCCCCCCCCCCCCACCCCCCCACCCCAACCCCCACCCCTACACACACAAACACTTGATTGGTTGTCATTTTATTTCAGATTTATTTTTTTATCATTCCTAAAAACCAAAATGGGTATACACACTGTATTCTCAAGGAGGAGAACCTCTTCATTCATATTTGAAATTTTCAATATAATTATTAAATACATAATATTTGACTATTAAAACAGTAAAAAAAACTCGGCTACAGACAAAGTACAGTAGTACACATTTCTCTTAGTTAATTACTTTCCTTCCAACTGAATCATCTTTCTTTCCAGAGCACGAAAAGAACATGAAACAACAGAAAAGGAAAGTAATATACATGTACAGGGCATATGTTTTCTGGAAATAGAGATGATGTGTATATGGTGCTACTTCTCATAGCCTAGGCCTACATGTATGTGAAGAATAAAAACACGTATTATCAATGTTTGAGGCAATTTCCTAGTTGTACTTCTATAGCAGCTACATAAAATGTACGTTTACATGTACATTGTACAATACATATACAAAATACAAGCTTCTTTCCTTCCAACTGGACATTCCAGTCATCTCTCTCAAGAACTCAAATATTAATTGCAAAAAAACCCAGAGATATTGGTAATTTATTAGATATCTGCAAAAAAAGCTACACGAATAATTGTACAGCTGTGAATAGAATACATAATGTAATGTATGAGCTAATTTATTTTCATATCTTTGACAGATACATGCATGGACGTTGTATGGAACGTTTTCGTACATTGTATGGTTTTAAATGGGAAATTATGTTTACGATTATTTGCAATTAACCTTCATGATTCGGTTGATGCGAATACGACGATTGCGATATGCTGCAATAATTGCCCCTTGCCGGGGCCCCATCTCTGCTTCAGCCGAATATTTGTGCCGGTTTCCATGTCTGACGATGATTTTATCGAAAAATGATTAAAAAACATTGTCATTAATGAAAGAATACGTCATTTGCATCAAATGAATCATATCAAAACAACAATTTACATACATTAAGCATAATATCTGATATATCTATTGTCTGAGGCTTCTGAAATTGTTGCTGTAGTGGTGTATTTAACTTAATAGGTGCATGATCTTCTTTGAAAAATGATTATATCAACTCCTCGGTGGCTGTATATTGCATTTGTTTAATTTGCGTAACACTGGTTTGGTATAGTTATCGCGTCCATACATGCAATGTACATGTTTACTTGGTATGTAATATTTTTATTAAATTAAACGTATGGAAATACGATTTGGAATATCAATAAAAACATACTGTAACTAGATTTGATCGCGATCAAAACATGGGATTTCCTCACAGGTTTTGATATTAGTGATACATTAACGAACATACGATCACTTTAATACGTTTTCCCTTCGTTTCAATTCGGTTTAATGAACGAAGGAAAAATAGTTGAAGACTTTTACGAAACTTTTACTTTTTACTTTTTTACTTTTACTGTGATAGACGTGAGGTTGGGATGTCTCGATTCTTCACAACACATGAACACATTCATTCGGTTCCAAGTCCACGTTAGTGGACCAATGGTCATAACTCATACATTTAAAATTAAAATTATCTCCCTTTCGACCATCTAATATAATCCCATCACTACATACACAAATCCCCCACACACAAAATAAAATTGCTCTTACGCAATTCTTACGATATGAGTTAACGATGAGAAAGAGCTTGGATGCGGAATAAACAAGAAAGGAAATAGCTAGAGAAAAGTATTTTGTTTTAAATGGAATGTTAAGATGTTGCTCCCCCTCCCCACAGCAATACATGGTTATATCGTCTGTCGATGCACATATACCTTCGGACAGACAGGAAAAAACTGCATATTAAAGGAACATATTTTCAGCTATGATTCATTGTGTCAGACAGACAAACACACAATCAAATTATATTTTAGCCTGTTTGACCCCTGTGACCTTGAATGAAGGTCAAGGCCATTCATTTTAGCGTATCACAGGCCCAATAGCAGGCATCTACGCCTCTTAGTTATCAAGAAAATGTTGTTCTAAGATTTTAACCTAGGTGACCTTTGTCACCTAGAATGAAGGTCGAGGTCATCCATTTGAATAACTTGGTAGCCCTTCATCCCATCATGCCACAAGCCCAATATCAGGTATCTAGCCCCTTGGTTATTAAGAAGTCGTTTAATATATTTCAGAACATTTGATCCCTGTGACCTTAAATGAAAATCAAGGTCATTTATGTAAACAAACTGGTAAGCACTTCATCCAAGCATGTCACAGTCGCAATACCAGGTCTATACGCCTCTTGTTGATTAAGAAGACTTTGTTTAAAGATTTTAAGCTGTTTGACCCCTGTGAATTTGAATGAAGGTGAAGATCTATGAAAAGCCATAAGTTATGTAGACATCTATCCATGCTATGTCAATGCAAAATTTCAAGCATGTGTGTTTAGTATTAAAGGCGATGAAACCTTATACATTTTTGGCGGGAAAATGACAAAATCGACTTATTTCAAAGGACTTTATCTCCGCCATTTTGGATCAGATGATCTTGAAAATTATTACTATTTCTGAGGGCATGCCCTTTCATATCCAACTTTCAAAACTTTTCTGTGGTGAATTTCGTTTTTGACCTTTGTTTGACCCCGTAGCGAACTCTTGACCTTGGCATAATCTCTGATAACATGTAATGAGAAAAACACGCGTTATGTCCGGATCTACCTTAAAGTCTAAACATGGACGACGTACAGCGTACGGTTATGAAGTTATGAAAGTTAGAAGTTCGTTCGAAAAAAGTATATTTTTTTTACTTCTGTGGCATTGAATTTGAACATTTTTACAATCGAACGTAGTTTTCAAGATCTCATGTACTTACATTACGTGTTCAAAGTTGAGCGTCTTACTGTGTTTCGTTCGTGAGATATCCTGCTAACAAGTGTTTTGTAAATAGAAAAAAAAAAGACGCTGAAACGTCTCGGGCAAGGACAAATTAAAACTAAAATTCCGATTTCTGATGTCCTATATCTCCACCGTTTTAAATCATATGACTTTGAAATTGGTCATTTTACGTGCCTGAAATCATGCTCTGTCATAATAGCCCTTCAAAACATTTCTGTGAAAAAAATCGTTTTTGATCTTTGTTTGACCCCGCAGCGACTCTTGACCTTGACATAATTTCTGATAACATGGCATGAGAAAAGAACGCGAAATATCCGGATCTGTCTGCATAACTAAACGTGGACGATGTACAGCGTACAGTTATGAAGTTATGAGCGTTTAAATTTTGTTCTAAAAAGTAGTTTTTTTACGTCTGTTACCTTGACCTTAAGGTTATCGTACAAAACCGAACGTACGTTTCAAGCACTCATGTACATACACAACGTATCAAATTTGAGCGTCGCACCTTGTTCCGTTCGTGAGAATAAGTGTTAAGAAGGTTTCAAGAAGGAAGAACAAAAACAATAGGGATTCCCATACTGAATAGAAATCCCTAAAAACAGAACAAAAACAATAGAGTTTTCCATCCTGAATGGAATCCGTAATAATGATTAGAAGAAGAAAAACAGAACAAAAACAATAGGGATTTCCATCCTGAATACAATAGGGATTTCCATCCTGAATGGAAATCCCTAATAATAATAAGAAAAAACCAGAACAATAACAACTGGGATTTCCGTCCGTAAATGGAAATCCTTAAAAACAGAATAAAAACAATACGGATGGAAATCCTTCAATTATATACTGGAATTTGTATATATTCTTTTTGATAACTTGATTGGAAGTGGCACGGAGTTTTCCTAATCCGACATTACCACAATTACAATTGATTGTTTAACGGTTCAGAAGACAAATGGACAATTCTTGGTCCCCTCCTCAGTTGTCTCAGTCGTATGGAATGATGACAAATACAAGAACATCGATATAGGCCGCTGTGGGTAATTACGTCATCATATTTATTATCAAACTTCGAAGTCATCGTGTTTTGAAATTACGGTCATCGCATTTTGATATTACGGCCATCTTGGGGATATTTTTCCATCGCTTTCACGCATATCCGAAATCATCTAGAAATGCTGCAGGTACAAATGATTGTCTAAGTATCAATGGAAATCCTTCATAGTCATTATAAAATATTAAAATCAACAAAAGCTGAAGCGAAGCGCTATTCATTTTTGATGACCTTAATATATACATGTATTACGGTCACCAGTGTATGCACAATGCTATGGGTCGGTATATTATTACATGAACTATTTGACAGACATTGGCAAATGTATTGAACTTACAACATAAAGAGTATGTGTGTATTCCTGCTAACACCATATAATCGATGTTTTATTTGATTACAACGCCAGGAAAACATTGAATATCGCTTTAGATTTTGAAGTAGTTTGTTGTTAAGTTATCAGTTGACAAGATTCATGTAAGTACTATTTTCTTATGTGATGACATGAAATTTAATGTACAGAGTCAATTTGCAAGATTGTCATTATGTCTATACACATCACAAAGCTTGTGCATAATTTGTAGGCAAAACAATGCATGACTTTCATTTGGTGTATTGATTAAAAATATATATATAACCATACACAATATGCACTTAATACAAATGTGAATTCCTTTAAATAGATACAAGATTTGTAATGCTAGATTTTATCAAGACGATAATTGTCTGGGATTTCGAAATTGGAGGTGTGAACATTGATTAAACAGTCATTACATATATACTTCATGGATTCAGGAAATATATTTAATAACAATTTATCAATAAAATAACAACCTGTGCACTTGAATACATCATGAAAACACCACGAAAAAAGAATGGCATGCAGATTTTTTCTCTAATCTTTCTGCCTACATATAACCTAAATTTTAATTCAGTAGAAAATGTGTTTTGCAAAATGAAATCTGTATTGAAACAGGAACAATATACATGTATATTATGAAATTTGGTCAGGTAATCCTAAAGTAGAAATTTCTGAAGCTCCGTGTGAAATATCGTTGACAGTTTTACATTTGCAAATTTTCAGATCATATACAGTGGCAAAAACTTGGTTGTAAACTTGATACATGAATATGGTAATTAATAAAATATATTTTTCCTAATTTTTCACTATTATTAAAATTGATTCATGAATATAGTGATGAAATATTTTTTCCTATTTTATGTTACATGTAAAATAATTCGGTTACAAAGTGAACGCCGACTCTAGCGAATGTGAACATTTGAATAGTATCTAAACAATTGCAAAGCAAATTGGTAAAGAAATATATAGTTTTTTTACCGAAAAGCATTGACCCTGCCTACTGGCAAAATTTCTAGTGTTACACTCACGTCGATACTTTATCAAAAACGTTTTGCAAACTGATCGTCGCCGAGCTGTGTGGGAGATCAAAGGGATCCAAACTATTTACCGTTACAAGTTTTGCTAAATAATAAGCGGTATCGCTGTATAATATCGGGAATCTCTAACATGTTAAATAACAAATGTCTATTCATAGACATATTTTTGTACCATAAAGATTCACACATAATTGATACCCATTAATAAATATGCTAATTAGGCCTAATTTGATTGGCCATAGGTCACTGACCACTGTAAGCGCCATTGTAGATTTATACGTCTTCTGATTGGTCAAGCCCCAGAATTAGCCCTTGTAAGACAAAGGGAGTCCCCACTATAGAGCTCCATTTATTCAGCTTCAGACGCCATCTTTGAAAATTGCGAAAAATTCTAAAAAATTTCAGCATTTATATAGAGATTGAACAGTGTTTTGATTGCGTTAAAGGTGGTATGAACGGAATGGGATATAGACACAGTCAATGTAGCGCGTTATTTACATAAACAAGTCTATTTTTATATGTTCGTGATCAAATTTAAAACGATGTTGGTTGCTAAGCTGGGTAACTACGGTAGTCAGGATGATCGAAAATACAGTTCCGATTGTTGAATGTTATAGCTGCAGTTTGATTTTAAATATAACAATGCCAGCTTTCAATTATTTAAAAAAAAAAAAATCGATTACCGATATGTATCGTTGTCAGGGTAGTGATACGGTCCGAAGTAGAGCGAGCCGCCATATTTGATTTTTAACCGAGTAAAGTTACTGTGATATAGCCTGTTGATGGTATGACCGTTGAGCTGCTGAATGTTTGTCATGTAGGTATCGGTCTTCGAACGCGATTAAATTCTAAAGACTAAATTCTTCATAGTCATGACTTTTATTTTATAGTACGGAGGATAAATAAGTGTTTGCATGTCCGTGTGTGTAAGCCTATTTTGAATGCAAAGACTAGGAGTAAAGCTAATGAAACTCTTTCGGATAGTCTACCTGTAATGTTTTTTTTTCTTGAATCCTGTACATAACCTGTTTACCTACTGTTTGCTTAGACGCTCCCAGAATTGTTTCCGACAATCAGATGTTTTGTATTTTTAGGCGATATGAGTGACCGTAAAGACATACTGACGTAAATATGGAATTTCCCGAACATTCCTGAGGGACCCCCCACCCCTTCCCTGGTTTTAGCCCCGACCAGCGATTCATTTTGTCGTCTATTACCGTTAAAATGCTTGAACACATCTTGTTTTGATGTCAAATACATATTTGATTGGATCTAATAAAAACTCTTCATTGTTAATTTGAAATCCGTCAACATATGACGCAAAATCATATCGAAGCGTGAACTAGAAGTAGTTCGAACCTGCATTGCGTTTGTATTCATACGTCATTGCGATTACGCTAATTTGAACGCAACTCCCCTCCCGTTGACTATATAGGGACATATGTAAATATATACTGTTTTAGAAGGTAGAAGAAATTTAAAACATCGTTTTCTTGTCGTACTTTCGTCCATCGGTTGGATTTCATTCATATCTTACAGCGATATTTTGTTATATTGGACAACTATTGACTGGCTCTGCCTTCAGTGTTTATGTCAGAATGTGATCCTATGGCCGTTGGAAGTATATCCCTTTTATACACTTTTGACGAAGTCATCTTTCTACGTTTTGCATACATCCACATGACAGTTTGATAGAAACCCACGTGCATTATAAAGCCAAATAAAACCTAAAGACGTCACCGATGGCAACGGACTCGATTGATCATAGCGTTGTGTGTAGAAACACGAAAAATCTTCATCTAAGGCTGAAAATAGGAACCGATCGGTATCAAGTTCGGCAAGGAAGTGCCTTTGGGTATTTCCGACCCATAGGTAAAGGCATAGATAGATCGAGGGAAGAAACATTGCACTAGAGAAGGAAATCAATTATGCCGCTGACGATGTAAACAACCCAGCTCCTGCAGCAACATATGTAAACAACGAAGGTATATTACGCCAAACAAGGTCCAGGAGCAGGGACGATTAATTGTTTGCGTCAGATAGTTCATTTTCGTTACCATGAGGCCGTGTCACATACAAAATGTGCTCAAGAGTCCCCGATTCTAATGGGATAGACTTACAATGCAAAAAGTGAGGTGATTACTACTGCAACCGATGTCTAGATAAAAGCATCAAAGTATATAACGTACTTGCGAAATTTACCGTCTTTATGCGGTTCTGTTCAACATGTACAGTTGTTGTGGAGAAAACATACACACACAAATATAAATAGCAGAGACATGCGCTGAAATGTTAAGCACGTACGAAGATAAAATATAAGAAGTGGAAAGTTTGATCGATTCAAAATGTACCGAGCAACAAGTTAGGAACATCGTGCAGGATGAAATGCAGAAAAGAATACCAATAGAACGTCAAGAAGAGGGCCGGGAATCGGGTAACTCCGACAACATATATTCGATGGATGATGATGTTATCGCTGAAACAAATGAATGAAAACGAAGGGAAAACAACATTGTCATATTTGGATTCAAGGAGCAAATCAACGAAAAAGGTTTAGACAGAAAGAAAGCTGGTGAAATTGAAGTGAAAGGACTGATGACAACTTTGTTGTATCAAATATGAGGAAAAGGTGCAGAAAGTCATCAGACTAGAGAGATATGAGAGGACCATTGAGAAGCATAGGCCATTACTCTTGATTGGATGTATATACAGAAGTCCAATTTGTAGTGAGGAAAACAACAATGAACTCGATTTGATCGCAATCAAAACACAGGATTTCCACCGTAGTATTGATATAAGTAATACATTTTTCAATAAGATCTTTTTAATATTTTTTTAATCTGCATTTTAATTTGACTCTTTCCGAATATTCCGAATACATTATCTTGTAGTACTTGAAGCATTATACCAAACTACAGTTGTGTCATGGACGTTAGGTTGGGTTTGGGAACTATACATGTCTTGATTCTTCACAACACAAAAACACACCTGTTTGGTTTCAACTCCACGTTACTCGTACAATTAGGGTTAAGATTATCTCCCTTTGGCCACACAATGTTATCTCAACACATTCGTATTCGTACAACTGTATAACTGTTATACAGCATCTAACGCACAAAATAAAATCGCCAAAAGGACAATTGATGTCCCATATATCCGTAATTTTGAATCATATGACCTTGAAATTGATCAATATATGTGTCTTAGATCATGCTCTTTCACATCCAAATCAAAACATTTCTCTTGAAAATTTCTTAAATTGCGGTAAAATTTACGTTAAAAACATAAACGAAATGGCATATTAGGATGGCTATATTTCCGTCATTTTTCGAACTCATGATTTTGAAATTAAACCCAGTGCAGACAATATGACAATGTCTAAATTTACAAAAAGGCTCTACGAGCTCACAAATTATGGGGAAAAAAGGAAATATTTTTTACTTCGAATTCAGTAATTCATATAAAATATATGGACAAGAGATTCTGATAAAAAAATGTTTTCGTCGAAAAAAAAACCAATTCTGTACATATTTGGTAAGGATAAAGATATCGATTTTGTTTGGAAACTCGAATTTAAATACAAATTTTGTGAATTAAAACATATTTGAACTGAAATGGTTCGTTTTTGTAGACTATGTTGTATAAAATGCTAAAAATGATTTATGGTATTCACCGGATCACAGCAAAATAATAAGCAAACGGACACATAGAGTTTGTTTGGCATTTTTCATCAGATCATTACATCCTCTTTCAAAAAAACAAAAATAACAAAAAAAAAAAAAAAAAGATTCTGACATCCTTAAGCCAATGCAAATACTCGTTCCAATCAAAATTGAATCATATATGGACATCATATTTCATCAAAAGTCATACTAAATAATCAAATGATAAGCCTTACCACAACTTGCTGGTTCATCCTTTCTGTTTCAATGGAGCCAGATCCGCCTTAATACTTAGCACAGTTTTTTACTCGGCCGATCTCTAGATGATACTTTTTCTCTCTGTAGAAAAAAGGAAATTTATAGCTTGGCGTGAACCTGTTATTTTATGATATGGGTTTTTGCTTCATATTATGTTTGACTTTAGTATTTCAGAGATAAAAAATAATAGGTAAAGTATGTTATAAGTCCTGACGAAGGTAATAATATAAGCCTGATATAGTTGATATCTGTTGACAAATGATATATTGACTAGAGTTAAGGGCTTGTTAAGTTACAATTATTTCTGAAGTTATACGAGCTGTTCCCGTATTTGTATTGTAAAGTCAGATGGAACATTATATAAGGACGAATTAGCTTTAGCTTTTCTTTATAGAAGAAAACAATGAACTTTACAAATAACACTTGCATTGCTTTATTGTGATACCGTGAATCTAAAAGGTACACTTTTTCACTGTTTTTCACCTAAATCTTGTATATAGTTCTCAAGTAAGTAACTCAATTCTGACATTATTTACCTGTCACCTGAGAACATTTCATATATAACGTATACTTTGGGGCTAATTGTATTATATATCAGTGTACTTTGTGGCTTAAACCATGACAATAAAGTTTTTACGGTCTAAAAAGGAACTGTTTCTGGCTGTTTTATGTATTACGCCAGCACATTCAGCGAAAACAAACGACAAAAAAAAAAAAAAACAAAAAAAAAACGACACACCTTAAATACACAGAAACGTTAGTGACAACACAGTATATGTTACACATAATTAAATAGACATTTCTTCCACGTTTTATAAAGATTGGTGCAAAAATGAAATAATTAGAGCGATTTGAATATTATGAAATTGGCCGCTGGCCAGCGATAGATCAAGTGACATACAATTGTAGGTGCCGTGACACATCGTAACATCGCAAATATATTAAAAAAATGACGAGAGAAGATATGTTGTTTGTCGTATCATAGTGTATATTTCTGAAAAATAAGATTAGAGTAAAAATGAAGTCTTCATGACTGTTTGAATGTTACGAGATCGGTGGCTGCTCAGGTTTATATCGTGACAGTGTACATGTATGTCTAGTTTTACCGACAACTCATCATAGTAATACACTGATTTGACCTCTTGTTACACACGTAAGTGTGTAAGAGCGTAATAAAGAAATCAGAGTCTGGAAATATTTTAAAAACCATACCAAAATGCATCTCTGTAAATAAACTTTCATTGAGATTGGAGTGAACGTATTAGCAAAATGGAACTTCAGCCAGATCGATCGGTGCATTTTTATTACAAGTTTCTTCGGGGGATTTCACTTGAGGATGTGTTGAATGGTATTGAAAAGCTGAAAATAACTGACCAAATAAACGCAATACAGAGAACCGAGAACAAATGTGTAATAACTTGTTTAAACATTGACATAAAACAAACCATATTGATCAACGGTGCAGAGATAAAAAAAAAATCATCCGTAAAACTATTTAAAGTAGAGAAAACGGTAACAAATGTTTCAATTAAAGATGTTCTGTATGTCGCAATTTGGACAAGTAGTCTCGGGTAGCATTAGGAGAGGTACAATTCGTGGTACAAAAGCTTGTGAACAAAAGGTGTTACATTTGTGATAGTCTTGACCATATTGCGCGACAATGCCTGAGTTTGATAGTATGGCTTTCAATTTCTAAAAGGCAGACTTACATTCGTCTGCCGCGATAAAACTGACATTTTTCCTTAATAAAGCAGTAAGTGGAACTGCCATAACAAAGAAATTTTATGTAGTATCTAGCCATACCATGACATACCAGCAACTCTCTCTTGCTTCCAGGAGTTGAACAATATATTATTGCTTCTACTTTGGTTTGAACAGGTTTTACCGACCCCTGTCCTGCAACTTGAACTAAAGATTCAACAGTTGCATGACAAAATTCACATTTCAGTAAGTTTACAGTCAATTTCATGGTTGTGAGTTTCTCGAAGAATTCGCGGATCCCGCGTAGATGGTCTTCCCACGTATCGTGGTAGTTGATGACGTCATCAATATATCCATCGCAGCCTTCCAGGTCTGATATCAAACTGTGAAGAAGACGTTGAAATGTTGTCCGGGCATTCTTCATATTAAACAGCATTACTTTGTACTGGTACAAACCTCGCGAGGTAACAAATACCGACACTTCTTTAGCTCTTTCTGTTAATGACACCTGCCAATATCCTTTCAACAGGTCAAATTTGCTAACATATTTAGCTTTGCCAACTTTGTCAATACAAGAGTCAATTCTTGGAATTGGATAAGAGTCTGTTTTACTGACAGAATTCGCTTACTTTTCGAAAGTCAGTACAGATGCGGTATGTCTTTTCTTGCTTTGACACACATGGAGAGCACATGGAGAGCTCCATTCACTATTGCTTGGTTCAATAATATCATTGTCCAACATGTATTGAATTTCTTTCTTTAGTTGTTCTTCTTTCAAAGGATTCACACGTTAAGGATGTTGCTTGACAGGTGGCGCATCGCCCACATCCACGTCATGATAGATGGCATCTGTCTTGCATGGTGTGTCCAGAAACAAATGTTTAAACTCAAGTATCAAATGTTTCAGTTCATTTCGTTCCTTTTCCTATAGATGACACAGTTTCTTGTGCAAGTTTGCCAGGACATCTGAGTTCCGTAACTTAACACCACAGTCTGAATCTACAACTTGTACACCACCATCTAAGTCTGACTTACAAATATCAGCTGGAATTTCACCAGTTGATGGTACAGAGGCCAAAGTAGCAATAGCTTGAGATGTCTTGCTCTCTTCTCTACATATTTCTGAAGCACATTAACATGACAGAATTGAGTTTTCTTGCGACTCCCTGGAGTTTGTACAATGTAATTAACATCATCGACCTTTTTCTCAACAACATAAGGTCAAAATATCTAGCTTGCAAAGGCTGACCGGGTATCGGTAACAGAGCCATAATTTTGTCACCTGGATCAAAACTTCTTTTTTCAATTTTCAAAGGACCACGTACAGTGTGTCAAAACACAAGTTTAAAGGGACTGAAGCCAAGAGATTTTACAGATTCTCTAACGCCAAACAACAACAAGTGTATACCTTCGTACCAATCTCTTTTGTTTTCAAAACAATCAGATTTCATCATATTCTTCAATGTCTGATGAAAAAGTGCTGAAGCACCTTTAGACTCTGGATGATAAGTACTTGACTTGTACTGCTTGATCTGGAGCTGGTACATGACTTGTTGAAAAATACCAGACATAACATTTGAACCTTGGTCCGATTAGACAGCTTTTGGAAGTCCAACCAATGTAATTATATGTGTGTTTATTTACCTCTCTTTATCGAGTTTTGAAATTTCTGGTGGTAAACCTCAGGAAACAGACAAAGAACAATAAATGTCTCTAGCTTTACCAAGCATTGTTTTGACATGTCATTTTCACTTGAGATAAACTTTTTCGTTATAATATGTGTACTACTGACCTGTGTCCTGTTTGTAAAGAACGATCTGAGGATATTCTTCACCTTTTTGTACAATGTTCTAAATTAAAAAAAGTTCCATGATTATCTTGTTACTCTTATAGAAGATCTTTTTGCGAAGGCAGATGTTTTAATCCTCAATTCCATAAAATACGAAACTTTAATTCTTTTTGAACTTATTGAAAAACCAAAGTTTGTTAATTTTTATTTTGTCAACTTTATGTTGGCTGTCGCTAGGTTATGTATCTTTAAGCGACGTAAATTAATATGTGTGGTGAAAGTTTCGTAGATATTAAGTCTTTCTTTAAATCTACACTGAAGAGCTATACACAATACAGTTTTTCTTGATATCTGTCAAATCAAATCTGAACGCTCAATTGTTTACAAAATATTTTGAAAACCATAATACTTTTGTGAGTGTATTGGGGTCTGAATCAAATGTGATTCTGTGATAACTTTTTGTTGCGTAATTAGTCCAAGTTTCATTTTTATGTAAGAGAGGGGAAAATGTATATTCATTTGTTTCTTTTTAACTTTTTTTTTTCAAAAAAAAAAAAAACAAAACCCAAAAAAACAATTACTTTATTCCCCAGACATAATAAACGTAGATGACTGCCAGGGTTGGGACCCTGGACTCAGCATCCGTACATAATTGTCCTCTTGCAAGAGGGCTTTCATTCAATATACATTTCCCTATATTCTCTCTAACCTTCCAATCATTCACTTACTCTTTCTCTTTCTTTATCTTATTCATTGATACATGCATTCTGTGAATCTTTCATACTCATTTATTACTTTTCTTTCATTCTTAATTCATCCTCGCATTCTATAGCTAATTCCTAAATTTATCTAAAATATTCTGAACATAATTTATTGATACAATTTTCTTTTTCTTTGATTTTATAAACATTTCTAAATTACTTAGAAATAGGTATTGGACTTTCCTAAATATATGATCAACAGCAATTTCTATTTTGTTATACTTAATTTCATTTCTACATTTCCAAATTGACCATTTGAAGGACAATAATGCGGTATTAAGAAGAACTGACATATTATCTTTAGCTTGAAATCCCAAAATCACAACATCTGATGTCAGCATATCTTTATTAAATCCCGGAATGGTTTTAAATATATGTACAGAACAAATGTTTAGAATATTTCTGACAATACCACATTCTAAAAATGAATGTACAATATCTTCAGTTTGCGTTTTGCAAAAATGACACTTGCCATTCGAATTTCCAAATTTACTTATTTTTGATTCTGTATATATAATGTTGTGTATACACTTCCATTGGAATTCTTTTACTTGATTTGTTGTGAAGGTGTTTTGTACATTTTTCCATATTAATTCCCAATTGAACTGTTTTTGAAATTCGATTTCCCATTTTAATTTGCAGATAGGATCTGCATCAGGATTTCTTTTACTCGTTATCATTTTTGGTTTCAGACTTTTGTATGCTATCGGTTTGTTATCTTTCCCTATAATATTAAGATTGGCGTCTATATTAGGATAAACAAAATCTGTCGCCACAGCATCAATTCCTTTTAGAACATTCAACCGTTGTGTCGGAAAAGCGATCTTAAACTTTGCTAGTTCAGCGATACAATTTCTTTTGTCACTTAACATGTTTTATATTTCGTAATCCTCTTTAAAATTATTTCTGCGTTCATCCCATAAATCTTGTATTGTAAAAATATTGCTTTTGAGAAAAGAAGGAAAATATATGGCTGTTTTATTATATTGGATGAAATAATTTCCAAAAATTGGCTGTTCTAGTAATTTGTTTTTGTTGAGAGTTGAGTGGCTAGATTTTTGGAAATTTGCCCATGCTTCAAGAACATTTCTGTAGAAAAGTGGAATTTTTGATGTGTGAATAGTGCGTACGTCTGATAATTTACATAGAAAATAGGTTACTCTAAATTTTTCATCCATATAGCTTAACCAGTATTTACCTTTTGCGTTCCATGTCTCAATATCACTTTGCATAATTTTATACATTGTTTTTATTTGCCTTCTGAAAATGAATTATCTGATATTAACAATTTCCATTCCCCCGTCTTTGAACCTTTTTGATGACATATTCCTGTTGACTAAATCCCTTTTCCCATTCCATACAAATTCCCATATCAATGAATCGGTTTCTTTTATATAACGTTCTGAGATACCACGTGCTTCAATTTCATAACCTATAAGTGATATTACTTAAGACTTAATAACCAAACTCTTACCATATAGTGTTAAATTTCTACTTTTCCAAACCTGCAAGCATGATTTATTTTTTTTATTTTTTTCTTTCCATATGGAATTGTCATCGATGACGTATCCATGATGGACTCCTAATGTTTTCACACAAGTTTTCGACCTGGATATATTTGTATATATTGGATCTTTATGCTTCCATCTGCCTAAATATATACCTGTTGTTTTTTCTAAGTTAATTTTTGAACCAGAAGCTGATTTGAATATATCTAAAATATTGAATATTTCTACGATCGAATGTTCGTCCCTTACGAATAATTGTGTGTCGTCTGCAAACATGTTAATAGTAGTTTCTTTTTCATTCGGAAGTTCAATACCTTTTATATTTTCGTTTCGCCCTATAGAGCAAGCTAATGGCTCAGCTTGTAGGATGTATAAAATCGGAGCGATTGGACAACCTTGCCTTGCTGATCTCGATATCGGGAAATATTTACTGACATACCCATTTGTTTTAATGCATATTTTTGAATCTTTTAAAAGCATTGTTATCCAGTTTAGATATTTTGCACCAAAATTAAAGTATTCTAGGCAACTGTTAACCCATGACCATTCTACTCTGTCGAAAGCTTTAGATTGATCTAGGAAAATTATCGCTCCTTCTGATTGTTCTAAATCCGTATATTCAAAACGTCTTGAATAAGTCTATTAGCATCTGAAATATTTCGACCAGAAACGAAACCTTTTTGATCCGAATGGATGATATGTTTTAGATACGGTGCGATTGATTCTTTTTAACTTATCATATTACTTGTATATATTTCTTTCCAGATATATTTTGACTATTTTTTGCTGCTATAATGATAACATTGTTTCAATTTCAATGGCGTGAATGTGTGTGCATGTGAATATACTTACAAAGAATTTACATGCAAAATGTGTGTATTTTGTTTTGAATGTTTAAAATGTATTTACACATTCGTATGTATGTACGTAAAAAATGGCCCTGTCTTTGCTTAGCACATGGCGTGTTCGAATCCTGCCGAGCACAGGTAATATATTTTTATTTTTTCATGTTTTTTCTTCTATTTAATCCGACATTGTATTCTTTGTATTCTTCCTCATTGATTGTTTATTTCTTGTCTCTTTGCAAATGACGTCATAATACGTCTTCAATAAACAATCTGAAGAGCTCCCTTGAATGGGGCGAAAGCTCTCACTACCAGTCAGTCGTTATTGTTTTTATTTCTTATAGATTTCGTCCGTAAGGATTTTTCTTTAAATTTATCATATATATATATATATATATTGTTATTACTTACGATAGTTTTATATATATAAATGTGTATAGATATAAATATGAAAATAACAAATCCTAGACGAATGGTCCAATGAAAAAAGCTAAGTAGAAAAATCATCTTACTTAAACATTCCGAATACTAATGTTAAGATTGTTTATGCTAATGTTTATTAATGTACATGTAGGCGGTGTTTATTCTAAAGACAACTACAATACCGAATTAGTTTTGCTATTCAAAAATGTATCGGAGAGTTACCCTATTCACAATGTTGGAGTTACCCTCATCAAGATAAAATTGACATTTTAAGTTACCCTTATCATACACAATTTTACACGATTGATTCCAACGTCTGTGGGTCTCTGTGTATATGACTTACGCTTCACATTTTGCTGTTAGTGTGGCGGTTATGCAAGGAAAAAACTATATTCTGTGAACAGACAGTACGATTCTCTTGAATGTTTGTACCGTCGCCATGTTGAATATGGGTAACTTCAGTTACTCTAATCCAGTTCCCCTTGACATTATGACTACCGGACCTCTCACACTGTGTTATCAAAGTCAAAATATCATTTTTCAAAATATCAACATTGAGCATTCTTTGAAATAAAGTTAGAGAAAGTCGCTAAGTACGAAACTCTCGGTCCAATATAATTTCATGTGTAATTATTCAAAACCGATATTAGACTGTCAACCTAGAATATGCAACCCATATTAACACGGCAATCTACTGGTTCGCCCGTTGGCAGTATAATGTGACCGGGTGGAGTGTGTTGCTTGGTGTCTTCGGCGGCATGCTTCAGTGATTTAGCACTATAAAAAGGGCAACAGTTCCACTATACAAGAAGACACAACATGAACATACCGCAGTCTCCCAGTACACTCACCTCGCACAACATACACGCAACACACCGCATACATGGGAGGCCGTCTTTACATGACCATAGCTGTTAATAGGACGTTAATAAATCAAACAAACAAGCAATCTGATATAAAAGAGTGCTCTAGTTTAGATTTAAAGGATTGTACTTACGAAGCTGAAAAGTAGGTTCTAATGCAGACCGTTATAGAAAATTCGAATTAACTTTCTCCGAAAGTATTCTTGTAAGAAGCTGCAATACAAAGCGGGTAATCACTATCCTAAATCACTAAAACTGAAACTAAGCATGTCCAGATCGCACGTTAGTCATAACCGTGACAGGAAACATCCGTTCGTCTGGAATGCATTTTATAGCACCAGCCCAGATGTCGTTCTGGTTCAATAGCTGTTTTAACTATATATATATAGGTAAAAAGTTGATGCATATATAAAAAAAAGTTTGCGTCGGCCAGGGAAGCGAGTGACACAACACATGTATTATCAACAGCCATGATGTTTTATTCTCTCTGCACATGTACACACTATACAGTGACGTAATACACAATACCCATATTCTAGGTGTAATCTAACACAAATCCCACATTGAATACTACATATATAACATCCCTCCCCCTGAAATCTGTTGGTTCACAACAATTATTTGTAAGACACTGATATTACATATTTTTCTATGTCTCTCAGAAAAACATTAAAATAGTGAAATAACATTATAGTTGTGGATTTTTACGTATTCGTATCAATGTCTGTTTCTTTTCTGTAAATGTTCAATGACTCAGAGGAGGAATTCTACAACTATCAAATAACAAAAAATCTCAACTCTGAACTGTGAACAAGTCTTTGAAAAACACGGATAGTCTTTTACTATCTAATGAACTTAAATGATCTATTGTTTTGACTAAGATAACAGTAACTTTACTAATTAAGTAAACTTAAGAACCCTGGGATTCTATGGGTTACACGAGGGTTATTATGCCTCACGGAACACAGTGTAAACCCATGTGACTAGATATAATTGAATAATCTCACAAATCTAAACGATTCGGCGCGCACCCGCGATTAGATCTAGCAGGAAGTGTCCTTGTTGGAGTTTGACCTTTAAGCAACAATTTAGTGTACAATATAGATGGCGTAGTTTACATGTAAATACAGTATAATGGAACAATCCATTTATAATAACGTGACGGATGTACGCACCCAGCACAAGCTACTAGCTCACACTAAACCAATGCGATTGCTATAACGCAGCTCTTACTGAATAACTCAGTCGCTATTAATAGTACAATAGTACGCTTAACGCTTACAGCAATACGTTACATTGATAAATTAACTTAAAATAATTTAATGCTACTACAAACAGTTACAACATAGGAGAATTCACAAAACCTACCTCTTCATGAATGAAGAGGGCCCGACTCCCGGGAACACCCGTGCGCACGTATGGAACGTGCGCACAAAACGCTACAATTTAACAAATGACAAAATAGTAAAAAAACACACATAAACGTACTGGCGTCGGACGTCTAGCAGATTGTATAAACCACAGACTATGAAATGCACAAAGCTTACAATTACCAGAATAATCAAAACACAAATATTACAATCGATACAATTTGGCGGGAAATACAAATACTAATCAAATAGCGAATTTACTCTCCAAATACTTCTGATTTACAGATGAAACAAAAGATATAAATAATGCAATTAAACATAATCTTTATAATGAATAAGAACATAGATAATTCATAAATAAAGTACTTACATAGTAATGGAGCTGATCTATCTAAAGTACGCTCTAGATCAATATAGTCATATATACATGTACGTCCTTCCTCTACAACGGCCAGTTCGGGAGTGACGCTACCCTAAAAAACGCGGGTGCGCAATGACCCATGGTCACTCTCAATATAACCTCTGAACCCTGGCAGACAGGTTTGCACAGGTGTTACATAACAGTGTAGTATATACACTCACGTACTACACACAGGTAAACATATACGGTAACCTGATGTACATATTTGTTAATACAAATGTTAATACAAATACCAAATAAATTAATGCTAATTTATACAAATGCAAATGTCAAATAATTGACACTGTTACATTCTCCCCTCCTTATATGAAAGATGTCCACATCTTTCCAGTAGCATATAGTTTTTAAAACAGTAGAAACAATTATTGCATGTTCCAATTCATCAAAAAGATGAACACAGCAAAAGAAACCAAAATCTCATAAAAATACCAATAAAAAACACTGCAGTCGTACAATATTGACCATTACGCACAATACATTGTCCATACCCCTCCCCTGTTAACTAAAGAAGATGACCACATCTTCAATAAACATGGGAAGTACACTTTATGTAAATTCATCAAAATAAATTAAAATACATCAAAATGTGAGGCATGGTACAGAACATCTGTCACCCAACCTATGACTTGAGAATGTGTAAAAGAGTGTCTCTGGCAATGTCTGGCATACTACTGAACACATTTCGAGCGGTAATGTCCAGTAAAAACGAAGCTTTCCTTTCCCACTCAGACAGAGGGATGTAGGTAACAACATCCTCTCCCATATCATCCGAATCATCCTCACTATCAACCGATAACTGGCGATCAGTGACTGAATCCACAGCTGGTTCACACCTCTGGCTCGGCGTCCTTCGTGTCCGTGGTGCTGGACACGGACGAGCAACTTCCACCTCCGTTGGTTTCTCCATAGGCAAGGACCCAACCGGAAGCAGGTGGTTCCTATATAGCGTCCTAATCTTTCCTCCTCCATCCTCCTTCCTAACCTGGTAGACGGGAATGTCTGGGTTATCCTGTCCTTCGACAACATAAACGTCCGATTCCCATCGATTGGAAAGTTTTTATTCAGCTCATCAGTGTCCCGAGGAATCTGTTACGGAATGGGCCTGTAGATTGGAGGGTTTATTGACTCGTGTAGACTCGTCCATTTTGCCTGGGGAGAGGAATAGGAGATTGCATAACAAGTTCTGGTCTGGACTTAGACAAGACTTTAGAGAAGTTTCGGGACACAAAGCCGATGCTATTAGCGATTTCCAGGAGCTTTGCATTGCCATAAGGTCGATAGAGAGGTCAAGACAGAAGGAGATACAGGATAGCAGAGAGAAAGTTAAGGCCACTGCCAAGATAGCAACTGCTAACACTCAAGGGGGGAGGATGATATGAAAGCGATGGTCCAACAGCTCACAGCTGCCATCAAGAATCTGGAGAAAAGATTAGAGGAGAGACCGCCTAATCAGACTGATAGAAGATCGAGAGGTCGTGGACAGAGTAGAGGACAAGGTCGCGGATCAAGTTATTAGCCCAGACCTAACGTTAAGTGTTGGAGATGTAGTCAGTGGGGGCACTTTAGGAGGAATTGTGAGACTGTGCTGCCGGAGGATTTAAACACAAACCCACCTACCCCGAGGGACAAGTAGTAGGTGAGGGTAACACAGGTCCTACTCCTATTGTGAAGTCAACGGAGACAGCTCAGCTCGTTGGAAGTCCCAACGAGGTTACAGTCCAAATAGAGGGTGTTAGAGTTGAGGCCCTACTGGACACAGGAGCTACTATTTCAACTGTCAGCAGGTGATTCTGTAGTGACCATTTAACGCATTTATTCATTAGACAACTTGACACAATACTTAGAGTTGAATGTGCAGATGGACAGCAACTACCGTACAGTGGGTATGTGGAGGCCACTATTAGTGTTGACAGTTTAGGGGACGTCAGGCAACTGAATTGTTTGTTTTTAGTCGTACCAGATAGCGAGTATAATACTCGTGTGCCCATACTTTTGGGAACCAACATTCTATCGTTACTTATGGAGGATTGCCGTAGTTAATATGGAGTTCGATTTGCGCAGCATGGAACTAAAGGCACACCATGGTTCTTAGCATTTCGGTGTTTGGCGTTTAGGGAAAGGAACTTGTCCAAGAATGGTAATGTTATTGCGTTGGTGAAGAATGCGACCACGGAGCAACAAATCTTGAAACCCAACACAACTATTACTGTGAGGGGAACTATAGATCAGAAGGTACCTTACCCTATCACATGTGGCGTTTTACAGGCGTCTAGTAAGTCTACCTTGGCGGGGGATATAGATGTTACACCCAGCGTAATTTCTTGTGGTACCGGCAGTGGAACTGTAATCGACGTGCAGTTATCTAACGTCACTACACAGACTTTTGTAGTTCCATCGCGAGCTATTTTATGTGAGATACAGCCTGTCACTGTACATGAGATGCCTGTATCCAGTGAAGATTTACCAGAGTTCATGGAGAAGATCGACTTCAGCGAAGCCATTGTTAGTGGTGAAGAATTGAGTAGAGGTATCGATTTGATAAAGAGCTATGAAGATATCTTTTCTCATGGTGATGAGGACCTCGGTTGCACCAACCTTGTCGAACATAAGATCGAGTTATTGGACGACAGACCATTCAAGCGACATCGGAAGATTCCACCATCCATGTATGAAGAGGTGAGGACTCACTTACAGCAACTCTTGTCAGCTGGAATTATACGCCATAGTCACAGCCCTTTCGCCAGCAATATCGTCTTAGTGAGGAAGAAAGATGGATATCTACGTATGTGCGTTTATTTCAGACAGCTGAATCAGGGCACAGTTCGTGATTCTTACGCGTCACCACGTATAGACGACATACTTGAGAGTTTGTCAGGATCAAAGTACGTCACCAAGCTTGACTTGAAGTCAGGTTATCACCAGATCATGATCGCAGAGGAACACAAGGAGCGAACGGCGTTCACGGTGGGACCCTTAGGTTTCTATGAATTTAAAGAATGCCCTTTGGGTTGACAAACGCGCCAGCTACCTTTCAGTGGTTGATGGAACAGTGTATGGGGGATCTCAATCTCATCAAATGCCTGGTATACATAGATGACCTGATAGTGTTTGCTGATACCTATGAAGAACACTTGAACAGATTATCGAAAGTTTCCCAACGACTGAGGGAGTGTTATTTGAAGTTGTCACCAAAGAAATGTGATTTCTTTAGGGACAAGGTTATCTATGTCGGCCATGTGGTTTCGGCGCGAGGCATAGAGGCAGATCCAGCCAAAGTGGAGAAAGTCCGTAGTTGGCCGACACCTAGTTATGCAGATGAGCTGAGACAGTTCTTGGGATTTGCAGGATATTACCGCAAATTTGTCAAAACTTTCAGCCAGATTGCACGGCCACTTAACGATCTATTTCCGCCAACCCGGAGTAAGAGGGCTAGGAAGTCCTCCCCGTCCAGTACATCTGAGTAGGCGTGGCGAAAGGAGCATGATGGAGCGTTTCAGCGTTTAAAGGATATTTTATGCAGTCCTGTAGTGCTGGGATACCCTGACTACACTTTGCCTTCTGAACTCCATGTAGACGCCTGGGGCAGTGGACTGGGAGCTGTACTTTATCAGCATCAGGATGGTCAGTTGCGACCAATACACTACGCCAGCAGAGGAACTAGTAAGTCGGAGCGTAATTACCCTGCCCATAAGTTGGAATTTTTAGCTCTTAAATGGGCTATTACAGAGAAGTTCTACGACTAGCTATATGGGAGGACCTCTACCGTATACACAGATAACAATCCCTTGACATACATTCTAACTAAGGCGAAGCTCGATGCGACAGGTAATCGATGGTTGTCAGTCTTGTCCGCTTACAACTTTGACATCAAATATCGTCCTTGGAAACGGAATTTTGATGCAGATGCTTTATCCAGATTGCCAGAGTCCACAGATACTGAAGTTCGTCATCCGCTACTTACACACACAGAGAGGGTCTCCATGGATAGTGTGCAGGCAGTGTGTAAGGGAGTGGGACTCCAGGAAGATGATCCTTTAGTGGAGAGTTTCTGCATGTCTGCTGATGTTGTCGGTGTGCTAGATGAGGATGTGCAGGACATACATGCTATGACTCCACAAACTTGGAGACAGTTACAGTCCAGGGATCCCCTTATTGGTCGGATCTTGCCACTCGTGCGCTTTAATGAACGACCCAGTAGGAAGTCTTCACCTAAAGATGATGATTGGCTGACTATAGTCAGAGTCTGGGACAGCCTGAAGCTTAAACGTGGGGTGTTGCATCGAAGTGTTCAACGGGATGATTCAACAGTGAATCAGCTTGTCATTCCAGCGTGCATGAAGGATAAAGTTTTAACGTATCTTCACGATAATGTCGGTCACCCCGGACGTGATAGAACATTGTCTTTGCTGAGAGAGCGGCTCTTTTGGCCATGCATGTCTAAGGATGTAGACATCTGGGTGAAGAAATGCCCACGTTGTGTGATGGGGAAGACACCCACGACTCAGCGAGTACCGCTAATTCCGATAGTGACAACACAGCCCATGGAGTTAGTGTGTATGGATTACCTTACCTTAGAAACCTGCAAAGGAGGATATTCCTACGTGTTAGTCATAACCGATCATTTCGCGCGCTACGCTCAAGCCATACCGACGCGTAACATGTCAGCTAGGACGACAGCCAACGCATTACTTGGTTATATACAGCATTATGGAATCCCACACCGCTTTCATTCCGATCAAGGCGCAAATTTCTGCGGAGAGGTTATTCGACATCTTTGTCAGCTTTTAGGTATTGAGAAATTCAGGACATCACCGCACTATCCAAGTGGGAATGGCACCTGCGAACGCTTTAACAGGACTATGATGAACATGTTGGGAACATTAGATACTGACCAGAAGAGAGACTGGAAGCGATTCCTTGGGCCATTGACCTTCGCGTACAACTCGACTCGGCACGACACCACAGGATACTGCCCCTTCCAGCTGATGTTTGGCCGCCAGCCCCGGTTGTTATACGTGGTGACGCGTAAGAATCACGAACTGTGCCCTGATTCAGCTGTTTGAAATCAACGCACATACGTAGATATCCATCTTTCTTCCTCACTAAGACGATATTGCTGGCGAAAGGGCTGTGACTATGGCGTATAATTCCAGCTGACAAGAGTTGCTGTAAGTGAGTCCTCACCTCTTCATACATGGATGGTGGAATCTTCCGATGTCGCTTGAATGGTCTGTCGTCCAATAACTCGATCTCGATCAAATATGTTCATCAGGTTACCGTATATGTTTACCTGTGTGTAGTACGTGAGTGTATATACTACACTGTTAAGTAACACCTGTGCAAACCTGTCTGCCAGGGTTCAGAGGTTATATTGAGAGTGACCATGGGTCATTGCGCACCCGCATTTTTTAGGGTAGCGTCACTCCCGAACTGGCCGTTGTAGAGGAAGGACGTACATGTATATATGACTATATTGATCTAGAGCGTACTTTAAATAGATCAGCTCCAATACTATGTAAGTACTTTATTTATGAATTATCTATGTTCTTATTCATTATAAAGATTATGTTTAATTGCATTATTTATATCTTTTGTTTCATCTGTAAATCAGAAGTATTTGGAGAGTAAATTCGCTATTTGATTATTATTTGTATTTCCCGCCAAATTGTATCGATTGTAGTATTTGTGTTTTGATTATTTTGGTAATTGTAAGCTTTGTGCATTTCATAGTCTGTGGTTTATACAATCTGCTAGACGTCCAACGCCAGTACGTTTATGTGTTTTTTTTACTATTTTGTCATTTGTTAAATTGTAGCGTTTTGTGCGCACGTTCCATACGACGTACGGGTGTTTCCGGGAGTCGGGCCCTCTTCATTCATGAAGAGGTAGGTTTTGTGAATTCTCCTTTGTTGTAACTGTTTGTAGTAGCATTAATTTTTTTTAAGTTAATTTATCAATGTAACGTATTGCTGTAAGCGTTATCTTCCCCAACTAAATATGTTCATGTCTGAAATATAACAGGGCTACTGTACTTTGACATTTTGGCAGCCTGATTTTTTTTCAGGAGCCCCGGGCTGCCAGGCTAAAGTTAGTATTGACCACTGAACATGTAAATGCTACAATAATAAGGCTAAATAATAATAATAAAAAATATATAAATAGTTCATTTCTGTGTCTTACGTACTAAGAATTTAGGTAATTGTTTTTCATATCCTACAGCTGTAGCATGTAATCCAAGTATTGACAGTAATATTTGTTTCGAATTCGAATGTACAAAAGAGGTCCCACAAAAAAAAAACACTTACCAACAGTCAGCGCTTAGAAATGCGGTCTCGTAAATGTCATATGTTCCAGAGGGGAAAGAACAAAATTAGAAAGATGGACAACTAGCCATGCCCACGTCAGAATTTTTTTAGTAGCATTACATTTTTTTTTCTAATTTACTCTTTCATCATTTTTAATAATATACAAAAGACAACATTGACAAGAGATACATGAAAGACAAATATAATAAATGATACATATGAAAAAAATATTCAAAATCAAATATTTAATTGTTCTTACAATTATCCTATTAAACATTATATAGTACACAAATATTGACTACACACATCGACTATTTGTCAAGAGTTATTTCCCTTCCTACAAATGACGTGACAAAATGAATAAGGGAGATAACTCTTGATAAAGCAGAGAAAGTGCACCAAGGACAAGACAGAAACAGGGGATAAGCCTAGGTCAGAGACATTTCAAAAACTATGGATAATTTATATTGTGAGCTTTTAATTAAGATTTAATGTGAATTTAAGACTGTTTATGTTAAGTTCTTTTTCAAGACATTTACACACTGATAAAAAATACACAAATATCGGAATAACCACGCCCACCTCGTCACGTGGTATGATATTTGACATCGACGAGTTGCGTAGTACGCAGATTCATAAAAACCGGTAACTCCTTAGGCTCACACCACCCAATGTCACGTGACAAAATATCTGACATTGACATTTTGATCCAGATCATATGCGTATCAGCCCCCTAACCCTAACCCTAACCTAACCCTTACACTTAGCCTTATCATCATCTTAGCCTTACACTTACAATTAGTCTTAGCCTTACACTTACACTCAGCCTTAGCCTTACACTTACACTTAGCCTTAGCCTTAGCCTTACACTTACACTTAGCCTTAGCCTTCGCCTTACACTTACACTTAGCCTTAGCCTTAGTCTTAGCCTTAGTCTTACACTTACACTTAGCCTTAGCCATAGCCTTAGCCTTACACTTAGCCTTAGCATACACTTAGCCTTACACTTACACTTAGCCTTACACTTAGCCATTAGCCTATACACTAGCCTACACTTAGCCTTCACTTAGACTTACAGACACTCACTTAACTATAGCTTTAAACTTTTACACTTAGAACTCATTCTACTTTATTTACACCTACCCTTTTAAACTTTAAATCTAGCCTTACATTTACTATCTTACTTTACTACAACATTAACACTTAAGCATAAACTTAAACTTACACTTACAGTTTGTCTTACACTCAGCCTTATACTTACACTTAGCCTGCACTTACATTTAGCCTTAACCTTACACTTACAACCGTAATTAGCCTTACATTTATCCTTCAACTTCATTTAGCAATAGATATATCTCAATCAAGCAATCAACCTTAAACTTTTTAAATGAACATATATTTATCTTTGGTATGTCAATAAAAAGGAAATAAATTTCAATTGCTGGTAGCTCAAATAAACATAAATTAAAGTATTTCATGACATGACATGTTTTAAATTTAAAAAACCTATTTCGTATATATATGATATGATTATATATTTATATATGTTCAGTATGTCATTACAAAGAAGTAAGTATTTTTTTAGGAAACGATGATTTCAAATAGTTAATGAGATTTCATTTCTAACTTTTGAAAATACGAAATTTTGTAACGAAAGTGTCCCCAACTCCCAATACCCACCCTTTACAGAACTAAACGTTATTATTTGAGAAATAATAAATCTACCTAAATCAGCAATTGCTTAAAACAGTAGTTCTTTCATATTAACGGAATAGTTCACCGGAAAATATTAACAAGACGAATCAAATCCGTTTATTTAGATATTTGAGCACTGGAAAATTGTACCAATTAATAATCGTATTAATAATAAGAATCAATGAACTCTCTCCTCCTCAAATACCACAAATAACTATAAAACACAAATATCGACCACCCGCCACCTCGTCACGTGGTATGATATTTGACATCGACGAGTTGCGTAGTACGCAGATTCATAAAAACCGGTAACTCCTTAGGCTCCACCCACCCATGTCACGTGACAAAATATCTGACATTGACATTTTGATCCAGATCATATGCGTATCAGCCCTAACCCTAACCCTAACCCTAACCCTTACACTTAGCCTTATCATACACTTAGCCTTACACTTACAATTAGTCTTAGCCTTACACTTACACTCAGCCTTAGCCTTACACTTACACTTACA
>SAYR01055889.1:64923-96831 GCA_004382745.1 Argopecten irradians irradians | reverse complement strand
AGTCGAAAATGTATTGTTTTACAAAGAGCAGTAACAAGTTTTCAGCATGAAAATTAGAATGCGAACCATCGAAAATAAAATCTTGTTTTTCAAATCAAGATTTAAATTATTAGTTTTTATCGATATTCTTACTTGTTCAATCAAATTTTATACATTTTCACAGTCCAAAAATATTGGAGTGATTATTTCTGGATATGTTTCACAAAAAGTACATAGATTGTTGTTTAATTTACCAATTTTTAATAAAAATGATTTTGTAGTTTTTATTCTGTGATTAATTCGGAATTGCAACCATTGAAGTTTGGATCTAGTAGTAGCATTAAAAGGGTGTTTATAAATATTGCCCCATTCATCCTGATCAATTTCAAAATCTCGATTCCATTTATTTTGTGTAATAGGTATAACTTCGTTTTACAAAGAACAGCATATATATTTTAACACCTTTTTTACAATTTAAAATTAGTTTGAGATTTATTGGTATGTTGGGAAGAGCTATAATTTTTTCAAAGTTAAAATTCTGTTGATTGTTTCCTATGACAACGTTTTTTATTCTTTGATTTTCTAGAAAATTGCTCTGAATATTGACTTTTCACGAAATTATATATATAATATATATGGATGTGTCTGCTTTCAACATGTTATAAATAAAAAAGTACACCCTTTCCATACACTAACTTCTTAAATATAACTTTATGATTTATTTTGATTTCACTATTAAATCAAATAGGGTTTTCTAAAATATTTGTTTGGTAAATATTACTTCAATTAAAGTCATAAACCAAGCCTCTAGAACATCTCTCCAAAACAGCTTTTTGCAATCTTTAAACTGTTTTTTTAAGTGTTCAGTTCCAGTATTTGCAATTTTTTGTTTGTCTAATAGAGGTCTTAAAATAGTATCAGTTTCCTACTTTACAATTAATTCATCTTATCCAAGAAACTTTTACAGCAGTAATAAAAGATTTTAGTTGAACCATTTTAAGCCCCCCTTCCTCTTATTTTTTTTAAATAATTATGTTTCTTTTAATTTGATCTGGTTTACCATTCCATAAAAAAATCAAATTTCTTTAATAAGCAAATTATCAGGATTAGGAAGCGATATAAATACATGGTTGATCTGGAATATTAGTAAAGTTTTATAACAGCTATTTTGCCTATTGGTGTAAGTTTTCTTTGTTCCATATTGCAATTTTAGTTTTGCAAACTTTTTTTATCGAAATTCAATAGGATTATTCTGCTAAGATATACATCATATTCAATTCCCAATAGATTAAAGCGGATGGTTCCCCATTTCAAGTTAAAATTAGCATTAAACGTATTACATTTATATTACAATTACTGTATTTCATACTGCCAATCCAAATTACCTGGGTCCTGGAGAAATTTATTTTTGAAATCATGATATATTAGCATAGAAATTTAGTGATTCGAGAGTTTGATTTAAAGATTTTCCAGAGCCAACTAAAATAACAGACGTGTCATCCGCAAATTGTGATAATAGAATTTTATCTTCATGTATAAGTATACTTTTAATATTTTCATTATTTCTTAGTAGTATGGATAAAACTTATGCACATAAGATAAAGATATAAGACGAGACGGGGTTACATTGACGACAGCCACGCTCTATATTGATGAAGTTGGATAGATTTCCCCCCAATATTTACTGCTGACTGTATATTCTTTCATTATAAGTATACGTCTTATCAATTACAAGTGTATATTGACAATATCTGCTGTAATCTGATGCATGTATACCTTCAAGGATTGCAAAATGACAGCTGACTTTGAAAGGATTTGCTTACAATTAAATACTTCATTCTTTACATGTTCACATAAAAAAGTCATTTAATACTGGGATTGAATAAAGGGAGGCAATTTGTCTATTTGTTCATTTTCTGGCATAATGCTTAATACAATTAAAAGAAAAGCTAAAATATGAAAATGTATGCAATAGGTAACACATTTCTTGTTTAGCAAGACCGACATTGTCAATTATTACCATTCTCTTATTCATATGAGAAAAAAGTTTGTTTTGATGAAATAGGGATAGCAGAGACTTTTACATGAATATAAGTTTAACGTCCTGTCAACGACCAGGGTCGTGTAATATGATATTTTAAAAGTTTGATGGTTTATGGCTTGAAGTTGGTTGTTGGTTCATCGTCTGTGAAGATTCATGTAGTTGTTGTGTTGATGAAAGACGAAGGACTCCAATATTGTGTCGACGTTTTGTTTCATTCTGTGATGTATATTTACATTTAAACTTACAATATACATGTTAGCATGGTTATAACAAGCATACAGATAATGCTGTGGTTGGCCCCGAAATGGGACCAGATACAGGGTTGTGTCCGCTATCCGTCCCTCTACTCTGTATAATCTAATTTTCTCCCTCTTAGCCTTAGCCTTACACTTACACTTAGCCTTAGCCTTCGCCTTACACTTACACTTAGCCTTAGCCTTAGTCTTAGTCTTACACTTACACTTAGCCTTAGCCATAGCCTTAGCCTTACACTTAGCCTTAGCATACACTTAGCCTTACACTTACACTTAGCCTTACACTTAGCCATAGCCTTACACTTAGCCTTACACTTAGCCTGCACTTAGACTAAGATTTACACTTAGACTCACATTTACACCTAGCTTTAAACTTTTACACTTAGACTTACACTTTCATTTACACCTAACTTTAAACTTAAATCTAGCCTTACATTTACTATGCCCTACACTTAAGCATAAACTTAAACTTACACTTACAGTTTGTCTTACACTCAGCCTTATACTTACACTTAGCCTGCACTTACATTTAGCCTTAACCTTACACTTACAACCGTAATTAGCCTTACATTTATCCTTCAACTTTCATTTAGCAATAGATATAGTCTCAATCAAGCAATCAACCTTAAACTTTTTAAATGAACATATATTTATCTTTGGTATGTCAATAAAAAGGAAATAAATTTCAATTGCTGGTAGCTCAAATAAAGCATAAATTAAAGTATTTCATGACATGACATGTTTTTTAATTTAAAAACCTATTTCGTATATATATGATATGATTATATATTTATATATGTTCAGTATGTCATTACAAAGAAGTAAGTATTTTTTAGGAAACGATGATTTCAAATAGTTAATGAGATTTCATTTCGAACTTTTGAAAATACGAAATTTTGTAACGAAAGTGTCCCCAACTCCCAATACCCACCCTTTACAAAACTTAAACGTTATTATTTGAGAAATAATAAATCTACCTAAATCAGCAATTGCTTAAAACAGTAGTTCTTTCATATTAACGGAATAGTTCACCGGAAAATATTAACAAGACGAATCAAATCCGTTTATTTAGATATTTGAGCACTGGAAAATTGTACCAATTAATAATCGTATATAATAAGCTACAATCAATGAACCTCCTTCCTCAATGATACCACAAAGCACTATAAAAATACACAAATATCGGAATAACCACGTCCACCTCGTCACGTGGTATGATATTTGACATCGACGAGTTGCGTAGTACGCAGATTCATAAAAACCGGTAACTCCTTAGGCTCCACCCACCCATGTCACGCGACAAAATATCTGACATTGACATTTTGATCCAGATCATATGCGTATCAGCCCCCTAACCCTAACCCTAACCCTAACACTTAGCCTTACACTTACACTTAGCATTAGCCTTACACTTACACTTAGCCTTACACTTAGCCTTAGCCTTACACTTAGTCTTAGCCTTACACTTAGCCTTAGCATACACTTAGCCTTACACTTACAAATAGCCTTAGCCTTACACTTACACTCAGCCTTAGCCTTACACTTACACTTAGTCTTAGCCTTACACTTACACTTAGCCTTAGCCTTAGCCTTACACTAACACTAAGCCTTAGCCTCAGCCTTACACTTACACTCAGCCTTAGCCTAAGCCTTAGTCTTGCACTTACACTTAGCCTTAGCCATAGCCTTAGCCTACACTTAGCCTTAACCTTAGCCTTACACTTACACTTAGCCTTATACTTAGGCATAGCCTTACACTTACACTTAGCCTTACACTTAGCCTGCACTTAGACTGAGATTTACACTTAGACTCACATTTACACCTAGCTTTAAACCTTTACACTTAGACTTACACTTTCATTTACACCTAACTTTAAACTTAAATCTAGCCTTACATTTACTATGCCCTACACTTAAGCATAAACTTATACTTACACTTACAGTTTGTCTTACACTCAGCCTTATACTTACGCTTAGCCTGCACTTACATTTAGCCTTAACCTTACACTTACAACCGTAATTAGCCTTACATTTATCCTTCAACTTTCATTTAGCAATAGATATAGTCTCAATCAAGCAATCAACCTTAAACTTTTTAAATGAACATATATTTATCTTTGGTATGTCAATAAAAAGGAAATAAATTTCAATTGCTGGTAGCTCAAATAAAGCATAAATTAAAGTATTTCATGACATGACATGTTTTTTAATTTAAAAACCTATTTCGTATATATATGATTATATATTCATATATGTTCAGTATGTCATTACAAAGAAGTAAGTATTTTTTAGGAAACGATGATTTCAAATAGTTAATGAGATTTCATTTCTAACTTTTGAAAATACGAAATTTTGTAACGAAAGTGTCCCCAACTCCCAATACCCACCCTTTACAGAACTTAAACGTTATTATTTGAGAAATAATAAATCTACCTAAATCAGCAATTGCTTAAAACAGTAGTTCTTTCATATTAACGGAATAGTTCACCGGAAAATATTAACAAGACGAATCAAATCCGTTTCTTTAGATATTTGAGCACTGGAAAATTGTACCAATTAATAATCGTATATAATAAGCTACAATCAATGAACCTCCTTATTCAATGATACCACAAAGCACTATAAACATACACAAATATCGGAATAACCACGCCCACCTCGTCACGTGGTATGATATTTGACATCGACGAGTTGCGTAGTACGCAGATTCATAAAAACCGGTAACTCCTTAGGCTCCACCCACCCATGTCACGTGACAAAATATCTGACATTGACATTTTAATCCACATCATATGCGTAACGCCCCCTAACCCTAACCCTAACCCTTACACTTAGCCTTAGCATACACTTAGCTTTACACTTACAAATAGTCTTAGCCTTACACTTACACTTAGCTTTAGCCTTAGCCTTACACTTACACTTAGCCTTAGCCTTAGCCTTACACTTAGCCTTAGCCTCAGCCTTACACTTACACTCAGCCCTAGCCTTAGCCTTAGCCTTAGTCTTATACTTACACTTAGCCTTAGCCATAGCCTTAGCCTTACGCTTAGCCTTAACCTTAGCCTTACACTTACACTTAGCCTTACACTTAGCCATAGCCTTACAATTAGCCTTACACTTAGCCTTACACTTAGCCTGCACTTAGACTGAGATTTACACTTAGACTCACATTTATACCTAGCTTTAAACTTTTACACTTAGACTTACACTTTCATTTACACCTAACTTTAAACTTATATCTAGCTTTACATTTACTATGCCCTACACTTAAGCATATACTTATACTTACACTTACAGTTTGTCTTACACTCAGCCTTATACTTACACTTAGCCTGCACTTACATTTAGCTTTAACCTTACAATTACAACCGTAATTAGCCTTACATTTATCCTTCAACTTTCATTTAGCAATAGATATAGTCTCAATCAAGCAATCAACCTTAAACTTTTTAAATGAACATATATTTATCTTTGGTATGTCAATAAAAAGGAAATAAATTTCAATTGCTGGTAGCTCAAATAATGCATAAATTAAAGTATTTCATGACATGACATGTTTTTTAATTTAAAAACCTATTTCGTATATATATGATATGATTATATATTCATATATGTTCAGTATGTGATTACAAAGAAGTAAAGACTAATGAAAGAAAGTATTTTTTAGAAAACGATGATTTCAAATAGTTAATGAGATTTTATTTCTAACTTTTGAAAATACGAAATTTTGTAACGAAAGTGTCTCCAACTCCGAATACCCACCTGTTTACAGAACTTAAACGTTATTATTTGAGAAATAATAAATCTACCTAAATCAGCAATTGTTTAAAACAGTAGTTCTTTCATCTTAACGGAATAGGTCACCGGAAAATATTAACAAGACGAATCAAATCCGTTTCTTTAGATATTTGAGCACTGGAAAATTGTACCAATAAATAATCTTATACAATTAGCTACAATCAATGAACTTCCTTCCTCAATGATACCACAAAGCACTATAAAATACACAAATATCGGAATAACAACGCCCACCTCGTCACGTGGTATGAGATTTGACATTGAGGAGTTGCGTAGTACGCAGATTCGTAAAAACCGGCTAATCCTTAGGCTCCACCCACCCATGTCACGTGACAAAATATCTGACATTGACATTTTGATCCAGATCATATTCGTATCAGCCCCCTAACCCTAACCCTAACTAACCCTAACCCTAACCCTAACCCTAACCCTACCGGAAGTGGCCAAAGTTGAACGCAAAAAATGTTCAAATCTTACCGTGTCAAACTTTTGGCGGGTAAAAACTTACATTTACAGTTATGTGCATCTATAAAACCACCATTATGTAGTCCATGCACGTGTGAACGGTTGTGCAAAAGATCGTATCAATATTTCAAAACAACATGGATAAACCGTCTGAAATTAGACGGTCAAAGTTGTGTTGCAAATTAAATCGTTTTAAACTTTCGCGGGCATTTACTTTGCCATTTTGAATACTTCGCACCTGGAAATCCGCCATTTTGTAGATCATATTACGGACAATAAATGTACAAAAAATCATAACCATAACTTTTAAACCGCTTTGTACCGGAAGTCGGAAACCTTTTTTAAGCGGCAAAACCGACTTATTAAGATACTGTCATATTTGGCGGGAAAATACTCAGCCATTTTGAAAGATATGCCCCTGAAAATTGGCAGTGTTGTAGACTTTTATATCGACTACAGTTATGCGAAACATCAGAGTGATATATTAAAACCCCTTTAAACAGGAAGCAGGCAAAGTGATGTGCAGAGACGCGTCTCATACGTGACGAACTTTACGGAGCCATATTTTGGCCATTTTTAAAGTTATGCAACCCAGACTTTGTGGAATTGTCATCATTTTTTACATCTATCGTTGTACAAAAAATTAGCACTCTAGCTCACAAAACCATTTTTCACAAAAATCTTTGTCGGTCAAAATTTCGGCCATTTTTGAAATTTTCGCAAAGCAGACTTTGATTCGTGGTGCAGCTTGCAATTGTCTATCTTTGTACAAAAAATTCACAACAAAAGCTCACAACACTAAAGCCTACTTTTAGACGTTTCAGAGCAAATCCATGAGTATGACAACTTTTCAGCGGCATAAAACGTGTTTTACAGTTTTGAGTTTAAAATCGACAAAAACTTGTTTTACCATTTAAACGATGGTAAAGCCTACTTTAAGACGTTTCAGAGCAAATCCATGAGTCTGACAACTTTTCAGCGGCAAAAAACGTGTTTTACAGTTTTAAGTTGAAAATCGTCAAAAATTTGTTTTACCATTTCAATGATGCTAAAGCCTACTTTTAAACGTTTCAGAGCAAATCCATGAGTATGACAACTTTTCAGCGGCAAAAAACGTGTTTTACAGTTTTAAGATGAAAATCGACAAAAATTTGTATTACCATTTCACTGATGCTAAAGCCTATTTTTAGACGTTTCAGAGCAAATCCAAGAGTCTAACAACTTTTCAGCGGCAAAAAACGTGTTTTACAGTTTTGAGTTGAAAATCGACAAAAATTTGTTTTACCCATTTCAATGATGCTAAAGCCTACTTTTAGACCTTTCAGAGCAAATCCATGAGTTTGACAACATTTCAGCTGTAAAAATTTGTTTTACCCTTTTGAGTTTAAAATCGTCAAAAATTTGTTTTACCATTTCAATGATGCTAAAGCCTACTTTTAGACGTTTCAGAGCAAATCCATGAGTTTGACAATTTCTAAGCGGCAAAAAACGTGTTTTAGTCTGACAACTTTTCAGCGGCAAAAAACGTGTTTTACAGTTTTGAGTTGAAAATCGACAAAAATTTGTTTTACCATTTCAATGATACTAAAGCCTACTTTTAAACGTTTCAGAGCAAATCCATGAGTATGACAACTTTTCAGCGGCAAAAAACGTGTTTTACAGTTTTAAGTTGAAAATCGACAAAAATTTGCATTACCATTTCACTGATGCTAAAGCCTACTTTAAGACGTTTCAGAGCAAATCCAAGAGTCTAACAACTTTTCAGCGGCAAAAAACGTGTTTTACAGTTTTGAGTTGAAAATCGACAAAAATTTGTTTTACCATTTCAATGATGCTAAAGCCTACCTTTAGACCTTTCAGAGCAAATCCATGAGTTTGACAACATTTCAGCTGCAAAAAACGTGTTTTACCCTTTTGAGTTGAAAATCGTCAAAGATTTGTTTTACCATTTCAATGATGCTAAAGCCTACTTTTAGACGTTTCAGAGCAAATCCATGAGTTTGACAATTTTGAAGCGGGAAAAAAAGTGTTTTACAGTTTTGATTTGAAAATCGTCAAAAAATTTGTTTTACCATTTCAATGATGCTTAAGCCTACTTTTAGACGTTTCACAGCAAATCCACGAGTCTGACAACTTTAAAGCGGCAAAAAACTTGTTTTACAGTTTTGAGTTGAAAATCGTCAAAAATTTGTTTTACCATTTCAATGATGCTAAAGCATACTTTTAGACGTTTCAGAGCAAATCCATGAGTCTGACAACTTTTCAGCGGCAAAAAACGTATTTCACAGTTTTGAGTTGAAAATCGTCTAAAATTTGTTTTACCATTTAAACGATGGTAAAGCCTTCTTTTAGACGTTTCTGAGCAAATCCATGAGTTTGAAAATTTTGAAGCGGGAAAAAAGGTGTTTTACAGTTTTGATTTGAAAATCGTCAAAAAATTTGTTTTACCATTTCAATGATGCTTAAGCCTACTTTTAGACGTTTCACAGCAAATCCATGAGTCTGACAACTTTAAAGCGGCAAAAAACTTGTTTTACAGTTTTGAGTTGAAAATCGTCAAAAATTTGTTTTACCATTTCAATGATGCTAAAGCATACTTTTAGACGTTTCAGAGCAAATCCATGAGTCTGACAACTTTTCAGCGGCAAAAAACGTATTTCACAGTTTTGAGTTGAAAATCGTCTAAAATTTGTTTTACTATTTCAATGATGCTAAAGCCTACTTTTAGACCTTTCAGAGCAAATCCATGAGTTTGATCATTTTTAAGCGGCAATAAACTTGTTTTACAGTTTTGAGTTGAAAATCGTCAAAAAATTGTTTTGTTTTACCATTTAAACGATGGTAAAGCCTACTTTTAGACATTTCAGAGCAAATCCACGAGTTTGACAACTTTTCATTGGCCAACCAAAGGCCAGATATTGTAATTTGGTCTTCATCATCCAAACAGGCTGTGCTGGTGGAGCTGACAGTGCCGTGGGAGGATCGTATCAACGACGCCTATGAGCGAAAACAGGCCAAGTACCAAGATTTGGTATCAGACTGCAGCTGCCAGCAACGAGGATAGAGAATGTGGTGTCTTCCTGTGGAGTTTGGTTGTCGTGGTTTCGTTGGGCAGTCTATGTGGAGGGCCCTGTGGATCATCGGCATCACTGGCATAGAAAGAAGAAGGTTGATAGGGCGGCTCTGCAGAGAGGCTGTGTGGCATCAAGGTGGCTGTACACGTAGAAGAAGAGAGAGGAATAGTGGAGAGGGCAACACCAGTATCATCAAGTTGTGTATGAACATTTACTATCAGAACAACAGTGTTGCTCTATACAAGGACGTATATGAGAAGGATAAGTCACACTGGATTTCGGTGAATTACAAGGCAGGAGCTTTTGTGTTTGGGCACTGACCGTGACGTTGGGCGACGACTGATTTTCCTTTTATATCCGCCGGCGCAGCCTTTGATGTAGCTTGCGGGTGCGAGGGTTACCATCTTACTTTCTGAAGCTGGCCGTCATTTCATGAGCTGTCGTATTTTTTAACGCAAATTTAGGACATATCCTCTAAATATTCCGTTCTTAAAGCAAGTAATAAACGTTGTGAAATTTAATAAACTTTACAATGGTGTTTCGTTTTACTCGATAAGACATGTATTTGCTGAGAAAAGTGGTTTTTATTAGCGGTTCACAGGCGTTTTGTAATGTAAAGAGACAGTCACGAATCCTTCTCACTCCAATAAATCCTTGCTCTATTAGCGGACAGCTGAGTGGTTCCGGGCTGGGACCTGATCACCCCAGTCGGCGCATCTCCGGAGGTTGTAGTGAACAGCGCCGAAACAACGAAGGAAGGAGGATTCACCTGACGACGGGACCATGATGCATCAGTACCATCCAAGATGTATATAGGTAATTGAACTCGTTTGATAAACATCATATTAGCCACTCATGTAAGATCCTCTATATTTGCGTCTATCTTTTCACTGAAGCGTTTTTACGTAACAATAGCCTTAGGTGCGTGTTGGGCACGGTTTGAAATGATGGGAAACCTAAATAATGTACATTGTACTCCCGACTCGCCCCTACAACCCAGGTTCGGTGGTTGTTACAAATTTGGCTTGTCTGTCTGCTGAGAGGAAGAACAAACAACTACTTTTAACAATTGACTATTTATTACAAATACAATATACTGCACTGGCTTGGCGATGTGAGAGGATGTGAAGGGATATTATGAAGAGAATCCAAACACCTTCTTGTCTTCAACTTTTCTTTATTCTCGAGCTCCCGGAAACCGGAATTAAAACAACTAAACAAGATACGGAGACGGAATACAATAATACACAAAACAGCAAAATCCGGATATTCTATTGGTGGTACAATATATAACAATACACAGGACACAGTACAGGTACACAATACACATTGGGAAACCAGTTTAATATGTTTGCATCTATTTTTGTAATAAAAACATAGTAAAACAAGTCACGTGCTTATACCTCATCCATGCCATATTGGCCGAAATATAGAATTTGTCTTATGGGTAACTAGTGACCACGTGACTGTGTGTTTACTTCCAAATATAGTGATAGTTTGCTTGCCATTTTTCGGAAAAATTGATTTATATTATTGGAAAATATTTAGACTCCAAAATGTTATTAATATTGCATGCATATCATTTTTCTTGCACATATATATTGTTTTACTATAGATAATGGACTGAAATGAGTTATAAAAACCGCCATTTCTACGTTTGATCTATAAAGGATATAATGCGTATTGACAAATTCAATCGGTCTAACCGTCTAATCTAGGATCAGCGAAGATCCGCTACTCCCGGTTTAATTCATAAGATTCTAATATGTTTACCTGTTTTAGTTTCAGAACAGATAAATAAAATGCAAAGAAAACAAAATCTCTGTCAAAAAGCCAAATTATATATACTAAATACCAGGTCAGAATAAATCAAAATCAAAGTAAACACACAATCTTGTGATTACTAGTTTAATACCCATTATTTGGGCCAATGGCATGAATGAGGTATAAGCACGTAACTTGCAAATTGTTTTACTACTTTTTTACTACAAAGAACGCGTGTTTTGTACCATTATGGTCCTCCGCGGATCGTGGTTTCATTTCCAACATTTGAAATTGCTAAGCATTATTATCATATCATTGATTATTTTTTATATTCTTTCCAATCAAATGGTTAACGTCATTGTACCCAAATTGATAACCTAATTGACAAAATAGCTGAAACATTTGTTTTGATAAAGTTTACCTCATTTGGTCTGTGGTGATACCAAAGATGCATCATTTATTGATAATTATAAGCTTCGTTTTATGCAACTTTTTCTGTTATTTTCTCTGAAACATAATTTTGAATTACTATTTTAATTTCTGATAACATTGTCTGAAACGTGTGAATCCCTAGAAATACGCAAGTGCGACAAATACTATTTGTACTATAATCACGTTTGCGTAAGGCCTCCTCAAAGAAAATGGTATTTCTAAATAAAACTTCAGATATAAACACTCGACAGAAATAGAAAAAAATATACATATATGTAGCTGCCTCACAGTATTTTTTTCTATTTAATCAAGTGCAAATTGCTCTTTGTATAGCGCTATTTCCCCATCTTGATTTTTACTAAAACTGTTACTAGTATTTTGTAGCTTGATTGATCCAGGTTTGTACTATTTCTACATTGAAATTTTTTACAGTCATTAAAAATAATTGATAGTGTTTTTATGACATTTGGAACAATATAGGCTGAGGTGAATGCCACAGAAAACTGAGTTTAAATCATTGAAATATGACATAACTTATTAAGTCATTACGTGGTCTTACGGGGCAACTAAATTACCGCAGGTACTATTGTGAAAACACTTGTAGAATTTTTACAGTAAAATGTTATTATATTCAGTATAACTCAGTATTATAAAAGCAACTACAGCTGTGTGCCAAAAGTCTTCGTAATTTTTATTTTTCCCTATATATATTCTATGTATTTTTACATTTTTTTTCTTAGAATTTTCATGATCTCATCTAGGCGCGGATTCTATTCAAATTTGGCATACATGTAGAAAATTATCTACACTTTCAGCTCATAATATTTACATAGTTTTTCTTTATGCACTTTTTGAGAAAACCGTATTTCATAACCACTCAAAACTTTATCGTTGCCATTTTGGTAAGAATAATTAAAGAAGAAAATGACGTCAACGTCAAAAGTTTGAGTGGTGCACAAAAAAAAATATTTTGAAAAAAAAAAAATATCGGAAAATTATACAAATATTATGACCTGAAAGTGTAGATAATTTTCTACAAGTATGCCAAAATTGGTTAAAATCTGCCAATAGATGAGATCAGGAAAAATCAAAGAAAAATTGTAAAATTACACAGAATATATAAGGGAAAAATAAAAATTACGAAGACTTTTGGCACGTTACTGTACATTTGTACATATGTTAACCTTTATATAGTAAAATCACAAAAATACATATAAGCTTATATTGATTTTTTCTTACATTTATGCAATATTTTTGCTGGGTATCAATTTGGGTACACATCGTGTGACAAAACTAGAAGTTTCGACATACAAAGATGTACATGCTATATACGTGTATTAATCGTTCTAACAGTAAAAAAATAAGCACTGTATATATATACGTAATAACTAAAACAAATCATCGAAAGAAAGTTTGTATGCACTTCTTCAAAACAAAAAGCAAAGAAAAAAGTGAAACACACCAAGCAACAAAAGCCATATGTGAGAAATCTGCGTGTACTGGTATCAATTTAAGTACAATGACGTTAAAGTTCCGTGTAATAACCCACCTGTAGTTGGCAGTGTACAGTAGATTTGAAAAATTCAGCAAAATAAAGTGCAGGCTTTAATTATGTACACACAGCTTTTTAACCTTAAATAACATCTATATAAAAGTATATATTTTTTTAATCTACACAACAGTTGCAATAGTTATGCAGAGTTCATTTTTGGACAGGTCTGCTTTTTGTGGTTTTGTGAGCCTGTAAAAACCATGGTAACCAAATTAGTTTTTTTTTTGAAAAAAATGCAAAAAATTGGGATTTTCAACCCAAAATTACACCACCTCTAGGAGAACTTTTTTCTTGATCACAGTTTAAAACCAAGCATCACTACCGTGATAGTGGAACTGAAACTTTTGAGCAATCTTACCTCGTACCCCGGCTATCAATTTCTGCTGCTACAGTATTGAGTTTTTTTTATCTTAGACGCCCATTGGGATACTCTCTAAACCATAAATCTCGAACCCATTTTCGTGAATTTCTTTATATTATGCAAATGTGAAGCCTGCATATAATTCTCTAGATTGAATTCACCAATTTTAGGACAACTCTGCATGATAATTGCAAATGTTGTGTAGATTAAAAGTATATATTCTTTTATAGCCTATAGGACTAAGGTGTTATTTAAGGTTAAAAAGCTGTGTGTACATGATTGAAGCCTGCGCATTATTATGCTGAATTTTTCAAATCTACTGTACACTGCTACCTTACCGTTAAAAGTTTTAATGTAGATGTAATAATTATTATCAATTCATTACTAGTAAAAACAATATGCAGGTGTATCAAAAATAAAAGTAAGAAAAAATTGTTTGTCTTAATTCAGTCTCCAAGATCTATTGTGTAAATAAAATTATATGGACTCAGTGTAGAACCACGTCCCCGTCGTTGAGTCTGGAAACATATATGGCCAAGAGTTCTACATATTTCTTGTTGAAATTACATATACATATGTACTACTAAGACTAACACAGGTAACTTATAATAGGCCTATCAGTATCAGGTCCCGCTCAGGTCCGCCATGTTATTGTTACGGTAAGCGACCTTATTGGCGAGCTATATTTAAATAAATATATAATATTTCAAAAAAATTACAACCATATGTGAATTTATATATATTCAAACGGAAAACAAAGAGATGTTACTTATATATATATCGATTCAATACTCTAAAACCCCGTTCAGGTCCTCCTTCAGGTCCCGTTCAGGTCCGCCATATTATCGGTACGGTAAGCGACCTTTTTGTCGAGCTTTATAATTAAGTCTTCAAAAAAAAAATTTCACAAAAAAAGACATCAAGATGTGTATTAATATATATTCTAGCATAAAATAAAGAGATATTGTATATAAATATGCATTTAATACTCTAAAACCCCGTTCAGGTCCTCCTTCAGGTCCCGTTCAGGTCCATTCAGGTCTTTAGTAGGACTCTTATATTTAGATTACGTCCCTTGAGACAGTGTCTTCGCTAAACTCTCGCGTGATCTTAAATCGGTGGTTACAAGAAAACAATATGGAGGTCGCCAGAAGTGGAGGAAAGTCCATATATGTTTACTACGTACAAATCAACAGCGTCATGACCTGAAATCACCGCAAAAGATTCGAGGATGGCTATTTAGCATACATATCGTATTCCTGACTTAAATGTTAGCCTGTTGTTGAGTCTGGATTTACTCAATTAAACAAACATGGCATGCAACTGGTGCAAAGATGACTATTTCTCTTTGTTAATATCAACAGACAAAAAAGCACATGCCGCGTTGGAAATGCTCGTGGATGATCTCCATGCAGACAAAGAAGCCACCATTGGGACGTTTCTAAGTCATTCAGGTGCTGAGGATTTTCTTTGGGGCCTTGTGCGACTGCTAGGGTGTGACAATCCCAGGTAAGTTACCGTTTCTAAAAATATCCTCATGCAGCTTCTCTCATATCGTTGACTGTAGTCAGCTAAACCTGCCTATATGTTATATATAGGCAGCTCGCGATACCTCTTAAAAACGTGAAATCGTGGGACAGATTTGGCCAACGCTAATTCAGGTGGCATATTTCTAATACATTGTGCATGCTATGCCGGAAAACGTATTCGTACATGTCATAAAAATTGTACCTATATTCATTGGGATCTTATGTACTTCACTGCCCTCATGTCGAATCCCATTTGAGTATGTCCACACTAATGAGTACCCTATGGGTACCTTAATTGAATTAAAATTCAAATAAAATAATATATATTTTCAAGGCTTTTTATATAATGTTTAGCTGTATGTTAAGAAATCATATTAAAGAGATAGCAATTAGGACAACATGTGTCAAGTGTTTTCTTTGTCTGTCTTTTTTACATTTGTCTCATTTTGTGACATTGCCGAATAGCCTACTCCCATAACATGAGAGTCGACTGGTCAGCCGTTTTTTTTTCGGACGTTATTTTGCTGACTGTCGACTCTCATTTCCGAAGGCCTATTTCTTTGATGCAGCTTCCGACGTCAGATGAAAGCGGAAGGAAAAATCGATGTGTACTTACAGTTTAGTTTAGTATTAGTTATTAATTATTCCATTTATCTAGGAAAACCATACGTAAGTTGAGGCCACATAAAATAGTATTTTAGCGGATTAGATATAATGAATCCTTTCCCTAACATTTTGACCTAGTTTTAAATATGGCGGCTGGTTACTACAAAAAACGGAATGTGAATTCAAGCGGGCAGAATGCAAGTAAAAGTAAAGGCATATCAAGCGTTTTGGGGACTTTGCAATTTGTTTTTTCTATTTACCGGCCGGATCGCTTTCATCATGAAGTTTTGTCTCGGTCATGAAAGTTTACGTTAGGAGATGTAAATATTTGTTTTAGATGAATTTTACGGCTGATTTTGTTAAAATACTTGTTGAATTATGAAAAAGAGGTAGGTATTTGACATTGATGACGATTTAAATATTATTTAAACGTTTTGTAGCGTGGAAATTTATGTCACGCTTAGTTTTTATTAGTTGTTAAAGTTAAAGTTTATTTGTATTGTAAAATAACAGTTTTATACTATTTAGTTCATAGTTTTAGTTTATATATATGCAGTATGTATAGTGTATATATACATACATAGGACAGTTATGGACCAGGTGGCCACGTGCACGTGCCCATCTGGGGTCGTTACATATACGTAGGGTGCTAGGACACCACATTCCGTTTTCCTTATAAGGAGTTGTTTACAACTAGGGTTGTGTATTAGGGTCCAGTTTGATGGACAGGTTGCGTAAGGTGTTCATATTAATAGTAACAGAGAGCTAAATTTAGGTAGTGGTCACTCCGGCCAGCCAATTAAAGTTACGTCCGATCTTACATCTGGCCAACAATCCATCCAAGAGACATCCCATCAGGACTCTTCGACTGACAGCCTGCAGATTGCCCGGGATAACCTCAAAGAAAGAGGAATTCCAGAGGCAACTGCAGAGATCATCTTGGCAGCTTGGAGAGATTCCACCAGGAAACAATACGGGGTCCATCTCCGCAGATGGTTGTCATTTTGTAGTGAACGGGAAAGTGATCCGCTTTGTCCATCTCTAAATAGTGCATTAGAGTTTCTGCAGCAGATATTTGATAGGAATCTTAGCTATAGCTCCATTAACACTGCAAAATCCTGTATAAGTTCCTTGTTAGAAATAACTAACTCTAACAACATTATGCAAGACAAAATAATACATCGATTCATGAAAGGTGTTTTTCAAAAACGTCCAGCGTTGCCTAGATATTCAGACACTTGGGATGTTTCGATCGTATTAGGATACCTTGAAACTTTAAACCCTGTACATACCATCTCTTTTCGTTTACTTTCATACAAACTGATTATGTTGTTAGCCATATTGACTAGTCAACGTTGTCAGACTTTACATTTGTTTGATATAAATGATATAAGTGTGTCGTCAGATTGTGTGACAATAAGAGTGACAGAGTTGTTGAAACAATCACGTCCAGGACATCACCTGGAACCAATTCGGTTGAAAGCTTTTTCAACAGATCATAGACTATGTGTGGTTAAAACTCTCCAGGAGTACCTTAAACGTACACAGGAAATGCGCACGGAGAGTCAAACTCGACTCTTTCTCGCTATCAACTCACCCCATCAACCGGTATGCAAACAGACACTATCGAATTGGATTAGAACCGTTTTGATGTTGGCAGGTGTAGACATATCTATCTACAAATCACATAGCACCAGAAGCGCGTCCGTATCGGCGACAAACAAGGCACATGTGCCAATTTCAGTTATCCTCAAAACTGCTGGTTGGGCAAATGACAATGTTTTCAAAAAATTTTATAACAGAGAACTCCATACCAATGCAGCAGTGGATGATCCAAGTGTGTGCGAAAGCATCCTCTCGAACTATGCAGACAAACAATGACAATTTTCATCCTGTAGATCATACATCAGAGTTAACTAAATCAGTTTCTTAAGAGACTATGTTCATGTATATATGTTTTTAGTTGATGTATAAAAAATTTTTCTAGAGTTAAAGCTGTGTTGTTTGATTTTATGCAATTTGATCTGTTTACAACACGAACAATCACCTCTAAAATCTCATTTGGACCCTAAGTAGGTTAAGTTCATGGAATTGGAAATTAAATGAGCTTTCTTCGAAAGCGAAATTTGAGATAAATTCCATGAACTTAACTTCTACTTAGGGTTCAATTGAGATGACGTCAGAGTCACGTGATTCAGTCTTCAGAGTACAACACGAATAATCACGAATTTGATCTAGGGAGGGAAAGGGTTGGGCAATTGAACCCTAAGTAGAAGTTAAGTTCATGGAATTTATCTCAAATTTCGCTTTCGAAGAAAGCTCATTTAATTTCCAATCATATTAAGATTCAGCCAATGAACGTGAGAATGAAGATGGAAGAAGTGAGGTTTTAGCCAATTAGAGGATAGTATGAAAGTGGTATAAAAGGGGGTGCACGTGACGAAACGAGAGAGTACATGGACATTTTGGGACTTACTCCACGCATCTCGGGATCAGTTATTTTCATTTGAATTACTTTTCTACACTTAGTGTGTTTGTGACTATGGGATTTATACTTGGGATGTACTGTACGGATATTTCCTACATGTATCAGTGATGTGATATATACGGATTACTCTATCATTCTTAGTGTGTTTGTGACTATGGGATTTATACTTGCATTAGGGATGTACTGAATACTTCGCAATTATGGATATCACCTAGCAGTGAACTTAAGGAAACAGTGTACCAGTGTGTGTGTTCCTAATGGATTTATTGTGAACTATATTACATGGATGTTTATGTGAATAAATTATGTGAATTTTAAAGTGATGTTTTCTAGTTTTCCCTGCCGTAGTCACCTTCCATCACAGACTTACGATATACAACAGCGTCTCGTCATAGCCTAAGAGCTATCATATTTTGGAGAAACGCTACAGTTTTATATTGTCACAGTCCAAACTTTGAAAATGTTACCCTCAGCATCGGGTTAATGGCCTATCGGAAGTTAGAGGTTTGACACGACGTAATGTTCCAAAAGTGTCTCGTCGTGCTATACCTCTAACATTGTTGGAGTACCGAATAGCCCAAATTGAACCAGTTTTTTGTTTTGTTATGTTACTCTAGTTAGCTTGCATACCAGTTTCATTGCTTTTTTTATTGTAAAAATCATTAAATATCCAGTTTAGTTTATTTATTACTTATATTCATTCATTAATAAAAATCGATTTGAAAGTTGATCTTGGACGTGATGTCATTCCGTCAATTTTTATGTAAAAATGAACCAGTCAATGTTTTTTTTTCTAATAACATGTGGTTATCTTGCCATCTTTCCTTTGTATATTCACACTGATTGCGCCTTCTGTGTGGTTTTGTACGACATTTTATATTGTCAAAGAAATCGGTCCTAGATTCCGTCAAGACATATTCTCATCACGTCCGAGAATGGGCATTTTTTCTCCGCATTAGCTTGCTCTCTTCGCGTTCCACTTCTTTTAAAACGGGTTCCGTAAAATTAATCTAACCAACCCGGAAGTCAGACCATCAACAAACCTTTGAAGGCCTCGTCGAAGAATGGAGGGGAAAGAGAGGTAAGTCAACAAAACTTATAGGTCATCACGGTCGTGATAATCGTCATGTCCCAGAACAAATGAGAGATTATTTGAGAATGGTTCCATACAAATGGAAATGACTCTTTTAACAAACAGTCGCTTTGCTGATTCACATAATTTATCGATACCAAACTTGTTTGAATCGAAAGTTGGTGAAAATATATGGATGATTGCTCAGTGGACGTGATGTTGGACTGGTATCGTCCGGGATTTTGGACATGTACTCAATCGTCCATCATCACGAACTTGTAGTCCATTTCCTTTTTTATTATTTACATCATTAATTAAAGAAAATCATCTAGGCTGTCTGCATAGACTAACTCTCTTAGCGATGAAATGACAATAGTTTACTCTAGATATTTTTTTGGGAAATAACTATTTAAACCAGAATCTCTTGGACGTGATAATTTGACGTGATCTGTATGTTGGATATGTGTCAAGAATCACATCAGTATTTTTTATTATTAAAGCTTAACATAATTGTAATAGCTTTGGTATTGAGCATTAGTGAAAGTCATGATGAACTAGAAATAAATTATTTCTCAAATGATAACTGTAAAGTTTGTTTTATCTTCATTTTAAAACTCTGATTATGCTTGTGGACATGATTGTGGACACATTGAAGTTGTGAAGTTTCACTGAATCATATACTTATCATATGTATGTTATTTTCGACAGTCCTTATATGCAGTCCATCATCACGTCAAAAATTGGTATAGGGTCAATAATCATGTCACATTATTGAAATTAAATTTTGTTACAATTTATGTATATTTTTGCCCCTATTTGCCTGCCCTATCAACATAATATTATGATAGGAAATGCATTACAAATTTGATATTGATCTTAAAGACTGATTGTAGAAATATTATTATCTCTAATCTTTGGTTCTCAGGTAGCAGACCAGATAAGAACAGCCTGGCCACGGTCTACAGTCAAACCTCGATGATTCGAACTTCGATGAATCGAATTTCTCGCTGTATCGAACTTTTTGTCTGGTCCCGAATTTCTTCACTATATAACATTACTAACTAACCCATGTATGAATCGAAGTTTTATGAATCAAAGTTCTCGATGTATCGAACTTTTTTCATGGACCATTTGTTATAGAATCATAGGTAACTGACACTCGATGATTCGAATAAAAAATTTACCTGTACAGATCAGGTGTTCGCCGATACCCCGCGGCATGCTGTCACACCTATAGCTAGCTGTCTCGCGACTGCCTTCGCCGGACAATAGGGATTATGACAGCTTGTGTTGCTAGCTTGATATCATCAAGATAATTTATATCACTACTCAGGCCGATACCCGGTGCTTTGTTTTTACAAGCTGCGTTATTAAATCATTAGGCCTAGTACGGCAAAGATACAGTTGGTCGTTTTTGATGTTCGCCGCCGCCAGTGGTAGTGGTTTGTAGAATTTACGGAACTGTAAATAGCGAGCCACATTATTAGTAACTCATAATCAAAACTGTTACATTGCACAACTTTGGCATAAATACTTGAGCAAATCGATCATTCTAAATCGAAGTATTTTGTAGGTTTTGTAGCGCTTTCGGTTCCTCCTTTTTAGTTTCGTTTTTACAACGTGTTTTCGTTTTTATATTCATTCCGTAATATTATCCATTGCTTAAATAGTCACCAAACGAACACTTGTACATGGGTTAGCCTAGTACACGTAAGTCTTGTTTATAATATACGCATGTATTGCTAACGATAGCAATACATGTGATTAATTGCATACTTCGTTTTTATTTTGTTTTGCTTGTGGTACAATGATTATAAAGTTTACGGAACGGAGACGACATGCACACAGTTGGTCATGGTAAAAAAACCATCGGTCTAATTTCAACCACGAATAATTCGAAGTCTCGATGTATCGAAGTTTTTCTGACGGTCCCTTGAACTTCGATACATCGAGGTTTGACTGTATATTTTTATTAAGTGGGGAGCCCCTGTTTTGAGCCATGCATAAAAAATTAAAAATCAAATATATTCTGAAATTGGTACATCCAATATGGAGGGTTTGATTTAAGTTTCAATTTTTTTCAAAAATAAACATAACAAAATTGGGTTAGAGATTACAATTCTGGGCTCCTCCGGAAGTGCGTCTTGACCGGAAATGCTAGCTTTACTTGAAGGAAAATCCATGGCGCGGGTTTAGGCAAAAATATTGGAAAATCCACACAATCGACCTATGGAATGAATTAGCTTATTTTGCCATTGTGATTGAAGTGCTTCATTTAAGGTAGGTCTTAAAAAAAAAATTGAATACGATTTTCTGCAATTTTGGGCAAAAAATCATGATATTTTGCATTTTTTCAGGTATTTTTTTGTTGTTACCATGGTATTCACATGCATGAATAAGCGTAGAATATGGCCAAACCTGTATCAAAATATCAAATTGTAATTGCAAAAGTTGTGCCTATTAATTATATATATACTTTTGTACAGGTATTTTTTACAGTTGACTTTATCTATATTTCTAAGGCATGTGCCTTATTTTCATAGATTGTCCAAATCTACTGTTTTCTGCTACCTTATACTGCATGGAAAAAGAGATTTTCGAAGGAAGTGCATTGTCAGTTGTAAAGAAGCAGCGCCTCTGTTCATTATAGCTGGGAACCTCAAGAAAACAGGTCATAGACAGGGAGAAATCATGATTTTCACATAGGATGGGTAAGGGGAGGTAATTGGCTTATTTGCTCATTTTCATGGCATGTTTACATGCTTTTAGTGTTAAATAATTTGGCTAAAATTCATTTTGTTTTCTTTTGTTTGAAAACTTACTCATTATAACTTATTGGATGTTATACAACCCATATTGCATTGATTCTGATTATTTTAACTTGATTTATTGCCTGGTATCCATGGAATCTTAGAGCAATAGTGTTATTTGGTGATTTTCTCTGTAAAAACATTATTTAACTTGTCTTGATCTCTAAAATGCATGTATTTGTCAGAAATTGAGTGTGCGGCAAGGCCGGTATTGTCTATTATTACTAATTTCTCTATTGTATGAGGAAAAACAGTCTATTTTTGATAAAATAGGGGTGGCCGAGACTTTTACAGATTATTCATGAAAACGCTTATTTCCAGGGTAAGAATACAAAACCATAATGTCATATACATGACATTTCCAAATCTTTGATGTCATGTCATTATTTAGATATCAGAATCAGTTTATCTGTTGCAGAGCAACAGTGTAAGTAGAGTTTCTGACCTTATTTGTGACGTCATTGAGTATTTATGATGTCATAGATTAACACTGATAATGTCATGGTTGCTGATGACGTCATAGTAATTATGATGTCATACAGCAGGGTCAATATTGATGAAATCTTTGTTTTTTCCACTGCATGTCATAGAGGGAATCTCAAAATAACACATTCAATATTCAAATCCATTTTATTTCAGTAAATGACAGAGTTAAAGGACTTTTAATTTTTTAAATTGTTGCTTGTTTGAGAGGAAAATCAATCAAAATGTACCATTCAGGGAAATTGGCAGTACTGATTTCTAGCTGTGACTATTAAAGATATGCATTAACCGGATATATCATTTTGTTCGTCGCATCATGTTCAAGACAATATTTGGGTTTTCGAGAAGCTTAGAAAGTTATAACTTTGTGTATAAGGTAGCAGACCAGAGAAGAACAGTCTGGCCACGGTCTATATTTTTATTAAGTGGGGAGCCCCTGTTTTGAGCCATGCATAAAAAATTATAAATCAAATATATTCTGAAATTGGTACATCCAATATGGAGGGTTTGATTTAAGTTTCAATTTTTTCAAAAATAAACATAACAAAATTGGGTTAGAGATTACAATTCTGGGCTCCTCCGGAAGTGCGTCTTGACCGGAAATGCTAGCTTTACTTGAAGGAAAATCCATGGCGCGGGTTTAGGCAAAAATATTGGAAAATCCACACAATCGACCTATGGAATAAATTAGCTTATTTTGCCATGGTGATAGAAGTGCTTAATTTAAGGTAGGTCTTAAAAAAAAAATTGAGTACGATTTTCTGCAATTTTGGACTAAAAATCATGATATTTTGCAATTTTTCAGGTATTTTTTTGTTGTTACCATGGTATTCACATGCATGAATAAGTGCAGAATATGGCCAAACCTGTATCAAAATATCAAATTGTAATTGCAAAAGTTGTGCTTATTAATTATATATATACTTTTGTACAGGTAATTTTTACAGTTAAATGACTATATCTATATTTCTAAGGCATGCGCCTTATTTTCATAGATTGTCTAAATCTACTATTTTCTGCTGCCTCATACACAAAATTAATTGTCGGGTTCGAATCTGACTACAATGTTACCATTGTTGACATTTCACCAAACAGAGAATAAATAAACAACATTTTAGATACTACAACATGCAAAACAATCTTATGATAGTTTATGATTGTTTTGCAATTGTAAAAAAGCATTCTTTTACAATAATAGATCCATCATTTATCACTTGTTATTACAGATGCCAGTCTGAATACCACTATTGAGCATATGAATATGACAATATCACCCAATAGTTCATTCTCCGAGGTCAAAACAACAAGGTGAGTTTTATTTAGGTTGAGACATCATCAATTGAGTACATTGGTCAAATGTTAACAATATATGATTTTAAAAGTGGTAAATGTGCAGTTTTTCATATTTATAATCAAGTGTGCTTGATTAAATTTATATTTTATAATTCGAAGATACTTATGTTTCTAGGGCCGAGAAACCTGCCACCATGGATATACAGGCCAGGGAGGCCAAGGAGACAAACATCATGAATACACAGGTCAAGGAGACAAACACCATGGATACACAGGCCAAGGAGACAGACACCATGGATACACAGGCCAAGGAGACAGACACCGTGGATACACAGGCCAAGGAGACAGACACAGTGGATACACAGGTCAAGGAGACAGACACCATAGATACACAGGTCAAGGAGACAGACACCATAGATACACAGGTCAAGGAGACAGACACCATAGATACACAGGTCAAGGAGACAGACACCATAGATACACAGGTCAAGGAGACAGACACCATGGATACATAGGCCAGGGAGGCCATTGGGAGACAAACACCACAGATACACAGGTCAAGGCGACAGACACCATGGATACACAGGTCAAGGAGACAGACACCATGGATACACTGGTCAAGGCGACAGACACTATGGATACACAGGTCAAGGAGACAGAAACCATGGAAACACAGGCCAGGGAGGCCAGGGAGACAAACACCACAGATACACAGGTCAAGGAGACAGACACCATGGATACACAGGTCAAGGAGACAAACACCACAGATACACAGGTCAAGGAGACAGACACCATGGATACACTGGTAAAGGCGACAGACACCATGGATACACAGGTCAAGGAGACAGACACCATGGATACACAGTCTAAGGAGGCAGACAACATGGATACACAGGCCAAGGAGACAGACACCATGGATACACAGGCCAGGGAGGCCAAGGAGACAAACATCATGGATACACAGGTCAAGGAGACAGACGTCGTGGATACACAGGTCAAGGAGACAGACACCATGGATACATAGGCCAGGGAGGCCAAGGAGACAAACATCATGAATACACAGGTCAAGGAGACAGACGTCGTGGATACACAGGCCAAGGAGACAGACACCATAGACACACAGGCCAAGGAGACAGACACCATAGACACACAGGTCAAGGAGACAGACACCATAGATACACAGGTCAAGGAGACAGACACCATAGACACACAGGTCAAGGAGACAGACACCTTGGATACACAGGACAAGGAGACAGACACCATAGATACACAGGTCAAGGAGACAGACACCATAGACACACAGGCCAAGGAGACATACACCATAGATACACAGGTCAGGGAGGCAGATACCATTGATACACAGGCCAAGGAGACAGACACCATAGACACACAGGTCAGGGAGGCAGATACCATTGATACACAGGTCAAGGAGACAGACACCATAGATACAGAGGTCAAGGAGACAGACACCATTGATACACAGGTCAAGGAGACAGACACCATAGATACACAGGTCAGGGAGGCAGATACCATTGATACACAGGCCAAGGAGACAGACACCATAGATACACAGGCCAAGGAGACAGACACCATAGATACACAGGTCAGGGAGGCAGATTCCATTGATACACTGGTCAAGGAGACAGACACCGTGGATACACAGGCCAAGGACACAGACATTGTGGATACACAGGCCAAGGAGACAGACACCATAGATACACAGGTCAAGGCGACAGACACCGTGGATACACAGGCCAAGGAGACAGACTACATGGATACACAGGTCAAGGAGACAGATACCATTGATACACAGGTCAAGGCGACAGATACCATTGATGCACAGGTCAAGGCGACTGACAGCATGGATACACAGGCCAAGGAGACAGCGAGACACCGTGGATAGACAGGTCAAGGAGACAGACACCATAGACACACAGGTCAAGGAGACAGATACCATTGATACACAGGCCAAGGAGACAGATACCATTGATACACAGGTCAAGGCGACAGACACTGTGGATACACAGGCCAAGGAGACAGACACCATAGATACACAGACCAAGGCGACAGACACCGTGGATACATAGGCCAAGGAGACAGACACCGTGGATACACAGGCCAAGAAGACTGACGTCATGAATACACAGGTCAAGGAGACAGACAACATGAATACACAGGTCAAGGAGACAGACACCATAGATACACAGGTCAAGGACATTGATGAGGTCAGACCCACAAGGTAAGTTTTATTTTGGGGAAATGTTGAGATGCTGTATTTGCTATAATAGGATGTTTAGAAAATTATCATAAATTCAAGGGCCTATTGGGTTCAGAAATCAAAATTTCTCATGCCTTATTTAATCATATTATTGAATGTTTGATAACAGGAATATCTTTTACTACAGAAGGCACATACATAAATGTGCAGCATGATACAGAATTGTATCCTGCAATTGTAAGCTTTGTTAGTCTACACAACATATGCATTTCATTTGATTTGTCCTTAGACAAGGTTTATGCCAATTGGGAACTTGTTCAAAATACATTAACATCTGTAAAGAGCGCATTGTCTTTGACTAACATTTCCTGGTTTAATATGAAATTTTAACATTAACACTTGTTGTAGTTCAATATCACGATTGTTTCATTTTTAGCCCACCTGGCCCGAAGGGCCGGTGAGCTTATGTCATAGCGCGGCATCCGTCGTCCGTCAACATTTCCTTTATATCGCTACTAGTCATAGAGTTCTGAATGGATTGTAACCAAATTTGGCCACAAACATCCTTGGGAAGTGGAACAGATTGATATATATTTGGCTCCTTGACCCCCCCCCCCCCCCCCCAGCAGGACGGGCGGGGCTCAATAGGGGAAATAGAGGTAAATCCTTTAAATCGCTACTTGTCATAGAGTTCTACATGGATTGTAACCAAATTTGACCAGAAACATCCTTGAGGGAAGGAGAACAGAACTTGTATAAATTTTGGCTCTGACCCCCTGGGGGCAGGAGGGGTGGGGCCCAATAGGGGATTAAGAGGTTAATATTAAAATTTCTTCAGAAAAGAAACAATGAACCTGTATTCAGAACATTACTTGGCATTACAAACCAGGTGAGCGATACAGGCCCTCTGGGCCTCTTGTATTAACTTTTTTGAAGTTCTGCGAACCATCTACATCAACAATAAAATGATAAAAGCAATTAGGAGTTGGATATCACTCCAAAGTGGTTTTTGTTTTAAGAGGTTTTATAACCTTTGTGCTTTCAACATTTTAGGTCGATGTTATTGTAACATTTCACTCTGAACTAAAAAGAAACTTATTGAAGCTAAAACATGAAAAGAGTGTAACAACATACTGAAAAAGACAAAAGCAGAATGTGCTGTAGTTTGCAGCTTGCCTGATATGCTTCCAAGGGTGTTGATTGCTTATTGTTATGGAATGTCATAGAATTGCAACGAGTGAAAATTGTATGGTCGTGTGAGTCTGTTTTTGTATGGAGGCTAACAAAATTGGAAACCAAACTAATGATATTCATATAATCCATTTTCTGCTTTAGGTTGAAAGTTGGCCATGCGTGATTTTTTTTCTTGGAAAAATCTGGTTGGGCCTTGCAGACAACAAAACACTGTTTCAAGAGGATGTAGTTGATCCTGCCTCCGCCGGACATCCGTGTGATGGGACAAGGGATGCTTTACTTGTTCAATGGTGAGATAAACTGACAACAATATAATATTAAAACTATCTTATGTTAATAATAACAAAACTAAATACATAAAGTACAAATAATTATATCCAGAACATATGCTTTCATAATTTATAAAAGTAAATTTTCAGGATTTGTAGACAAATTGGAACAGGCGAGGCATCTAATTACGCATAATTCTTGTTATAATATAATAAAAAAATGCTCTTAACTTTCCTTTCTGTTTTCATTACAGTCTAATGAGCCGACCTGGACGTCTCTCTACTGGACTGGATATCTACAGTGTTATAAACTCAATACTTTTATAAAATACATGAATGAATTTGATTAATGAGTTTCTATTATTTTGATATTGCCATGAATGTGAACAATAACTATGTGAATTCTTTACATTATCATCAAAGTCTTACCCTTCTCATAATTATATGACCACAGTACAGAGTTGTTACATTGTGATGTACAGACAAAGTATATAGCCAATCACAATTATTATACCTGTATTTATATATTATAAGAGTATGTATTGTGATGGCTATTCACAATACTTTGGTAGACCTTGTACTTATAAATCATTTTTTGAAATAAGCTTGCTCAGGTCATCCAGGACTATTGTATACAAGGACCATATACACAATGCATGTGCAGTGATCTTGATTTCAGAAAACAATTGTATATAATATGTATAGATGATTGAAATCCATTTACAAGTATAAAGAGCTACAAGAGTGGCTTTTCTGGTGGATTGTACTTCAGAAGTGTTAAATGAAATTGTTCATTTGTTAATTAACAAATCAGATAATGTCAGGGCTAAGTAGTAGTTTACCAATAAAGATAATCGGTTTATGAAACAAAGAATTTCTCAATTATTTAATTATCAACCCCTGGAAACTCGAGGACGGGTTGATTCCTGGAGGGGGAGTATGTAACCCTGGTCAATACTAGCCGCAATATATCGCTCGGCTAGAGAGAACTTCTCTTTAGCTCGATCGGTTGAGCGTCAGACTAGTAATCCAGAGGTCCCGAGTTCGATCCCTGGCAGAGGCAGGTATTAAATTTATTGTAAATCCTGCACCCTGTTACATTGATTAATTCTTCTATTGTAATAAATGATGAATTGTTGCAGATTCCATTCTAATTTCCTCCTCTTTGTTGCCGATTCAGATACAATTTTTTCTCTCACACGCTTTCTTCCAGCCATTTTCTTTACTTTTATTACACAACAACGCACATGCGCGAAACTTCGACAACACAATCCATCGCAGCTTCATTTGCAATACTATCCAGTCAGTCTGACATCGTAATAAATCAAGGATTTCCTTCAATTTTATATCCAAGACACATTTGTTCAATCACATACGCATAAAGAAATTAAATTTGGGTGTTTTTAATATGTTTTTTCATCTTTTCTTCCATTTATCGGGTTTTACAAAAAAATATTTATTAGGTTGGGCGAAACTACCTTTAACAAGAACAATTATATAGATTATACAAGAAAATGGGCCAAACAATAACGAGACATCATGTATACATTCATCTTTTTCATCCCCAAAAATTGCCTGCGCAAATTACACTGGTGCACAATATACATGTACACGAGTTTTTATGGTATTGGCCATAATGATGTATTATGTATAGTGGACCTGACCAGTTTCTTGTGAAAACTCCTCAGAGGTAATGAGTTGAGTGAATGTATCCCATTGCTGGCCGGTAGCCCATAGCCGTAGCTGGTAGCTGGCGTGTAACATTTAACCGGTAGCCCATAGTCGTAGCTGGTAGCTGGCGTGTAACATTTAACCAGTAGCCCATAGTCGTAGCTGGTAGCTGGCGTGTAACATTTAACCGGTAGCCCATAGTCGTAGCTGGTAGCTGGCGTGTAACCTTTAACCGGTAGCCCATAGTCGTAGCTGGTAGCTGGCGTGTAACATTTAACCGGTAGCCCATAGTCGTAGCTGGTAGCTGGCGTGTAACATTTAGCCGGTAGCCGGTTGCAAGTTGGTTTGGGGTTCGCTTCTGTTGCAGCGTTGCCAAAATAATTGGTATAGTGTCCAAGAATAGACCTGGGTATATTGGGGGAAGGTTTTGTATTATGACAAACTGTGGAATCTTCGTGTTCGTGGGAGTGCGTACCGGTGTTGGTAATGTAAGGCCATCATCGTTGTTGATGTAAACAGATTTTATTCATTTGTTGAAAAGACCAAGATAGTGGTGATTGTCGGTGATTATAATAGCAGTCTGATTAGAAGATGACCTGGCCATATACCAAACAGTGTCAACACAATTCCACCTTGTGATACGTTACAGTTATTTTAGTGCGCTCTGGCCCTAGACCAGACATCTATCTTCCTCCCATAATTCACTGATTTGTCACCGGTTTTAGCTGTGAGTGATTTTATCACCTAGGGTATGACAGATTGCGCACGCTAACCTTTTGAACCTGGAAACAATTACATGATGTCATGACTCCATGTTGTGTAAACATGGCGTACGTTGTCGATGGCGTCATCAATATGTCGTGCAGTCGACAAACCAAGTTATGTTGCGGTGAAAATACTTGTTTTAGGCTATTATTATATTTTTATCGGCATGCCTCGGATTTGACTTTCATGAATTACTCCTCGGGTTGTGATTTCGTTGTCACACCCTTTTCTAAGGTAGGGAAAAATTCTATTAGTCATAGGGCGAGTTCATGTCAAACTCGCGGGTTGAGTTGAGTGACGTAAAATTCTATTTATAAACCCTAGTTCGAGAGTCGTGAACAAAACGCGTTACTACTCCAGAGAGAAGCTCTCTGAACCCTGGGTCTGAGCTGGATTAGACACAGGTAGAGTTTAAAGTTCAAATTACTTAACATGAGTTAAAACTACCGTCGTTTTGTCGAAACATGCACTGCTCTGGTTAATTAACTCTAGAGTTTCAAGTGACCTTGCCCATAATGTCTAAGTTTGCAGGTGTCAGGACTAGAGTATCTTGGGCTGCTTCTGAACTAAACTTATTTAAGCATCGAACGTCTTTCAGTTGGCATTAATAAACAAATTCACGAAGCTCGGTAGCGCTTCATGTTGAATTTGCCTCTGTCCAGTTGGCATTCATTTTGGCTGTGAAAAAAGGCACCCAATCGCCTAGCCAAACATCAGTGATCATGTCAGCATGTCTTGGCTAGGCGATTGGGTGTCGTAGATCGTGAGTTCGAGGCATGGATAGGGCACCCCATACCGAAATAAAAATACACTAAAAAAAGGTTTACTCAATTTGGAACCGAACTTACCTCCCGGTTCCAAAATGAGTAAAAAAAAGTACGAAAGTACTAAAACAGGCTCATAAAAGCATGCTTTTAGTACACTCTATTGTTTTACACCATACAGAAAAAGTACAAAAAAAGTACTCTGTGGGGGAAAAAAGTACAAAAAAAGCACACATGACCGTGGCAGAAAAAGTACTAAAAAAGTACAGTACTTTAATAGTACTTTTGAAGGTAGGCCAAAAAGTACTAAAATAGTACAAAAAGTACAAAAAAAGCACACTGTGTATTTTTTTGGCCTTTTTTCATCTAGAAAAAGTACTAAAAAAGTACAGTACTTTTTTTGACCTTTTTTATCCAGAAAAAGTACTAAAAAAGTACAGTACTTTTATAGTACTTTTATAGGTAGGCCAAAAAGTTCTAAAACAGTACAAAAAGTACAAAAAAAGTACTTTGTGGCGGAAAAAAAGTACAAAAAAACACACAATGTACTTTTTTTGACCTTTTCTTTTGTCTAGAAAAAGTACAAAAAAGGTACGGTACTTTTTATAGTACTTTTCTATGTAGACCAAAAAGTACTAAAACAGTACAAAACAAGAGGCCCAGAGGGCCTGTATCGCTCACCTGGTTTGTAATGCCAAGTAATGTTCTGAATACAGATTCATTGTTTCTTTTTTGAAGGAATATTAATATTAACCTCTAAATCCCCTATTGGGCCCCACCCCTCCCGCCCCCAGGGAGTCAGAGCCAAAATTTATACAAGTTCTGTTCCCCTTCTTCCAAGGATGTTTATGGCCAAATTTGGTCACAATCCAAACAAAACTCTAGGACAAGAAGTGATTTATAGGATTTACCTCTATTTCCCCTATTTGGCCCCACCCGTCCTGCCCTCGGGGGGCAAGTAGTGATTTAAAGGATTTACCTCTATTTCCCCTATTGGGCCCCGCCCCTCCTGCCCCTGGGGGA
>SAYR01055889.1:0-64640 GCA_004382745.1 Argopecten irradians irradians | reverse complement strand
GGGGGGGGGGACAGAGCCAAAATTTATACAAGTTCTGTTTCCCCTCCCCCAAGGATGTTTGTGGCCAAATTTGGTTACAATCCATGCAGAACTCTTTGGCTAGTAGCGATTTAAAGGAAATGTTGACGGACGGACGGACGATGGACGGACGGACGACGGACGCCGCGCCATGACATAAGCTCACCGGCCCTTCGGGCCAGGTGAGCTAAAAAGTACAGTACTTTTTTAGTACTTTTTAACAAGCTCAAAACATATTATAAACTGTATGAAAAATTTACTACCGTATTTCACCGCAAACTGATGTTGGTGGAAAAGTACCAAAATAATTAAGAATACAATATGAAAACCCAGGTGTACTCTTTCACTAATTTCAAATAGTATGATAGAAATCTTATTTATTGATGGTTATAGGTGCCTCAGCTCACCTAGATGGACCTATTAGTATCTTATAACACAGAAAAAGTTTAGCAATGTTTTTCTAAAATGAAGATGCAATTCAAGGTTGGTTTTTTTGTTCAAATAGACTTGTCTTAGTTAGTGCAGTGTTTTTTATGTGACACACAATCCAACCAAGATGGACCCACACATCAAGTTTAAAGATAGTACCTGGACATGGTAATGCACAGAAAAAAACAAATAAATTAAGGGCCACACTCTGTTCAATATTTACAACACAGCATTTTATTCAGAGATAAAACATGTGTAAATTGTTGAACATTGGCATCAGGTTTTGTCACAATGTTGTCTACAATATAAATTTCAATATGTCAATGCAATGAAATCCTGTCCAAATCTTTTCCCCTTGATCAATGTCCAGTGCAAGTCCATTACATGCTGTTTTTCATTCCATTTTCCTGGAGTGAAAGCCTGAAAAAAGACAAAGACTTGTGCTGGAACAATAATGTGTGATGGATATATTAAAATGTCTTATTTTTTTGTTTAGCTCAAATAAATCTTTGCTTTAATTTTATACCATGCCATGTGTATGTATGTAACAACGTAAATTCCTCAATTTATTTTTCGAAGCACCCGCCTATATTAACGTACAATGAAGCCAGATACACTCCACACAGAATTACTGAGTTTTAGTGTCTAAAATGGCATCCATATTTTTACATAATTGCTAGTAATAGCAATCTGCAACCAGGATAGATTGAAATATTTACCTGCAAAAGTGGCTTGATGACAGCTGTGGATTTTCAGTCTCTTTGATGAGGTGCATTCATTTTCAGTCATCAGCTATTCATTTGTTTTTGTTGACTGTTTTTTCTTCATAATTACTGTATTCTGAAAAGAAAAAAATAGGATGTGCAATATGGATACAGTGTGAATGCATATGGTACAATAGTATACTCATAAAAAGTTCACCCATGGCTAGATTAATTAATCAAAAATAAATTTATAGAACTAAATTATTTTAGTGTTTTTATGTACGCACGGTGCAGCGCCGTGCCCTTTTTACCTGACGCCATGCCTCGATCTATAACCAAGCCCTGTTTGTCCCCAGTACAGTTTTACTAAACTACCAAAATACCAGGCAGTCGGTGACCACTCCCTGACCCCTGATCAACACCCCAGTGACCCTACTGCCATTCTGATAAATGACATTTTTCTCAGAGTGTTAATTCACTTAAATTGTAAGTCTCAATGAAATATTACTTAACAAAAAAGGAATGCAAAAATTATGTGATGAATATAGCAATACACAATCCCTAATTGGGCATAAACATTGACTTGGTCATAGGGAAGCCTAGTATCTTATCGGGGTCATTAGAAGCAGGCTGCTGACCCTGTGCTGGATTCTATAAATAGGTGTATGGAGTCCCTTGGCATTATCTCTCCGGACAATGACGGAGATTGCCGAACACTTGGACTCGCCCAATAACCTTCCCTCCCTATCACCTTGGACTCACCGATGAGTATATAAAGGAGTCAGTAGCTGGACAGCCGCAAGTACCCCATTCAATAAGCCGTCACCATTTCCTTACTATGGGATGCCTAGAAATAGGTCGGGGCGGGGGACCTGAATGGCCATGATACTTCGTCCAACCCCTCTCAGCTATCTTCATACTATCTAAGAGTGAAATCCATTCAATAAACCATCGCCATATCCTTACTAAGGGTTGCCCAGAAATAGGTCGGGGTGGTGAACCTGATTGGCCAACACACTTTGTTCTTTTTTCCCCTATATCTTCTACGTCCTCACTCACTCCCAAAAATTCTATCTTCTCCCGCCACTCTCCTCACACTCTATCTTTCTCCCTCTCTCACAATGAACATAGCACTATATTCCTCCCCATTACCTTCTGTCTATTCCTTTTCTCCATAAACATATATCAATACTGACATCACGTCGCAAAACATATATAGGGATAATTCAAACATCACAACAAATGGCATCGGGAGTTCTTCCAGGCTCGTCCCCATTGCTGTGGCACTCTAGTAACACCAGGAGTGAGAACTGAAGTAAACAACCAGCCAACACATCACACACCACACATCTGAACTCATAACCTCGTCAACACACCCTTTTTTTTTTTTTACAAATACACCAATGGCATCGGAATTTCTTCCAGGCTCGTCCCCATTGCTGGGGCACTCTAGTAACACCAGGAGTGAGAACTGAAGTAAACAACCAGCCAACACATCACACACCACACATCTAAACTCATAACCTCGTCAACACACCCTTTTTTTTTTTTTACAAATACACCAATGGCATCGGAATTTCTTCCAGGCTCGTCCCCATTGCTGGGGCACTCTAGTAACACCAGGAGTGAGAACTGAAGTAAACAACCAGCCAACACATCACACACCACACATCCAAGTGTTATCCACCCCCCCCCCCTCCCCCAACCCCGTATACAATCCCCATTCCTGCCCTCATGTTTTTATCTCCCACTCTGTTGTCCACTATCGTAGAAATATTTATCTATTTATTTATTTAATAGTTTTTTTTTTTTTTTATCTATTAATTTTCCAAATTATCCATACATGCACTTTCGGCTCAACACCCTCTTTCTATAATAACTTCCTATAATCGTCCTACTAAAATTCATTACTCCCTCACAAAAACTAATGTAACAATATGCACAATCATACTTTAAAAACGTCAGAATGTACAGTATTATGTGTCGAAAGATAGGTATGGCAATACAGAAAGCAGAGACATTGACAAGATGAACAGTTTTTGTAAGGAGTCAGTCTTGGTTTGTGTTTAAATGTAGGGACACCAAAAAATTCACGAGCACACGCACGACAACCACTAACTACTAACACTTAGTCCGTCGGATGGGACTTAAAGACGGTGTCCCGTGTGAGGATGCCCAGCCTTGCACGATAAAAACCCCTCTGCGGTCTTTCGATGAAGAGTAGATGTGATAACGCCAGCCCAGAGGTTAGGTATAGGTACAGGTCATAGTTTAGATATTTTCACATAGATAAATTAGAAGGGCTTCAAAATTATAGAATCTATATACCAAATTGATAGGTTAGGTTCCTTCCTTTCCCCCTGCTCTTGATGGGTAGGGCTAGTTACTGCTAGACGATGCCATGGTAGGACATTTTAGAATCTAGGAGTCGTCTTCCAAATTAATAGATATATAGGTATAGCAGACGACTCCTCACTCTATGCTTTCTCTATATACTCTGCTCTTCCTACTCCATTTACTATCTTTTCTCGTGCCCCGAAACATTATATTTAGCGTCACGGTACGTAAAACTCTTCAATCATTCTGGACAGCCGCTTTTTGCCTTGATCCATACAGCTAAGGTACATGACTGTAGACAGAGAATGAGCGGAACAACTAGTCTACACTACAAGGAACAGCAGGGCGGGTATTTTACAGAGTAGAGACTTGCCTGAACAAGGCTTCACTCTACATTTGTATAAACCGTGCTTGCATATACTTGTAGTTAGTTGTCGCCAGTGTCTCCTTGAGCCTGAGTTTGTAGGCTGGGGTACATGTATAGAGCTGTAAGCTGTAAAGAGCGTGTGTATGCACGGGGTGAAAGTGAGAGCTCAGTGTTTGAGAGCTCAGTTTGGCCTGTAGTGGCCAGCAGTGCAGCCGGGGTCAGTGTGTGTAGGGTTTATACACAGAGGACACCGCGCTGGCTATTGCATGTAGTCACTGTAGGGAGTTTTGAGAGCTCATTTTGGCCTGTAGTGGCCAGCGGTGCAGCCAGGGTCAGGTGTGTATTGGGGGTAATACACCAGAGGACAAGGGGCTGGCTACAGTACTAGTGTACATAGTGACTGTAGGGTACAGCAGTGTGGTTTAGCACTGTGGGGAGCGGTAGCTATCACTGGTAACCCAAAATGTGTTAATCTTGCCGAAACTTGTTAGAATAACGGCAGAATACTTATGTTTTAACAAGTTTCGGCAGGATTAGCATATGTGCTTTTTTATTCAGTATTAACCCTTTACATTAAGACTTTTCCTCAGAATTCCAATTCGATTAATAAAATTAAGTATTTCTGCCGTAAAATTAAGTATTTTTCTGTCCGCCGTGGGTTGTGACGGCTGACGGCCGAATAACAGAGGGTATCAGTCACAATTACCCAACTTCGTTACGTGCACGGCTATTTATTGCTACATTGTCGGAGGTTGGGAATCGCCAAACTTTTCCGATGCGACGGTGAAATTAACAGATTCGGCGATAGAATTAAGAGTTTCTGTGTTTATATTCAGTGTTTCTGCGTTTATATTCAATGTTTCTGCGCTAATATTAACACATTTCGTCGCTTACATCGAGCGGGCGCGCCGAGCCGTGACAGCCGAGCACACGGCTTACACAGGTAAACTTTACCTTGTGAAACGAGACTTACAGTACGTACAGCCGCCAGCCGATTGTACCTGTAAAATAATTATGTTTACAATTCTCTTTTCCCCTTTAAAAATACATATATCCTCATTATCCTATTCTCCTATCTTTTGTTGTTTTCTTTCCCGCGTCTCGTCATTTAGGCTATGCATTTTGTACCTTTTTTCGGAAGAGTTCCGATACGAGCGGTAACAAATGAATAACTGTCTAGGTTATGTGTAAAATATGTGTATATACACGGGGATTAACTATGACAAACAAATTATGTGTTTGATTATGTGCAAATTACATGTATGTATATTCTTCTCACAAATTTGAATTGTTGACGATATTAAAATAAGATCGTTTTCCATAAAATATATAAATATTTGTTATTTAAAGACGTTTTGAAAGATATTTTGCTGTTGCCTTTAATTGTAAAATGCTGATTAAAGGGCCACTACCTTTCCGAAACGGCTTTTAATTTTTAAAATAGGAATGTAAAACGAGATCAATAATTTTGTAGAGTCGCAGAAGTTATTAACTATACGTTTACTAGCACACTTATCATCACCTTCAGAACTGTTTAATTAGAATAAATAAAATGTTAATTTTCATAACGCGGGTCGTTTTATGTTTCCCGCCGTCGCCCTAATTGCCGCGCGGTAGTTGACTATCACTGCGCCAGACGGCAAAACAGCGAAATGAAATCCACTGTTATCGTACATTAGACTGGAAATCTTGCATATGTTTGGTGTTGTAACCTCATCTTAAGTCATCGATATCTATTTTCTTTTCTTATTAATGTTTTTAAGAAACCTTTAAATTTTGCTCCGGAAAGGTAGTGGGCCTTTAAGTGTTATACATAATGATCTGCTTTTCAGGTTTGCCTGAATTGATTTGATATACATAAAACGACTGATATCATATTCTGGTAAATTTTGATGTACTTTGTGCATGTAATCCAGTATTTATTTATTTTCTGCGTTTATATCAATGTTTCTTCCGTTTATATTCAATGTTTCTGCGTTTATATTAACACATTTCCTCGCTTACATCGAGGTCGGGCGCGCGCGAGCCGTGACGCTAAGGTAAGCCTAGTACTATACATGTATACAGCATGTATACGTATACGTTAGATCTACAATTTGAGTTTTTACGAAAATGGTTATTCTAGCTTTATGATGTAAATATGTTCAGTTTCAAAACATTCCATTTACACCACTTCAAAAATTCAAACAAGCATATATTTAACTTTAGATTAGATAATCAGTCCAATTTGATAGCGATATCAAAATGATGTTCGGATCAGTCGGACTGAGATTTAGATAGCATATGATGTAAATTTCAGTGTAATAAAAAAAAAAGTATAATGTAACACTATCTTTTTACGAGTAAAATCCCAAAATTTAGCATGAATATATCTAGAATCCGTGTTTTTATTTCATTCAAACTTCTGCTATAACGATATGATGCAAACACGGCACCGTTTTTGAGTAAAAATAAAATGTGGACGGCTATCAGTTATGTGATATTGGAGTTACAGTACCGAACTTATACCGAAAATAATATGTATATCTATATTGTTGCCTTTGAAACTTTATCCATAACGTTTACTAAAAAGCAGAAATACATCAATCGTATTTCTGATATATGTTCCTATATTACAGTTTAAGTGTAGATTTAAATTCATTATTTCAAAATTATACTAAATCCTTAATTAATAGTATATTCATTGTCGACCGTTTTGTATATCATACCGAGATTTAATAGATAAATGATATATGAACATTTATCGTATAATATCCAAAAAGTAACCACATACAGTGTTCAAATGAAAATTGAAATTACTCGTATACAGGCATTAAAAATAGATATAATATCTTGTACCTTTTTAAAAATATACTAAGTGATATTTAAATAAGTATATTTAGTGTGATAATGTTGTAACCCTTCTTGTATGACTATACATGTACATTAAGATTCGTAACGGTGAAAATACATGCTTAGAATTTTTACTAATACCTTAGAAATTACTGGAGATTGCTATATGCCACGATTCCGTAATTACAGTCTAGACTGGAATAATTTTTAAGGTTAAACCTTCAGTTGAACTAGTTCTTAGAACCATTTTTGTTTCTGAATAAGTCACCTTCCATTTTTGTTTTACCTGCGTACGACATATATATATATGTGTATGTAATATGTATTCCTAGGTATGATCAGGTATATTTTATTTCCATTTGCTTTTACATCTTCATTCTAAAAATGGAGGTGACAATAAAAAGACCTAGAGCATAGATGTACGGGGTTTCCATAATTCAAATCACAATCCAATTAACGGATGTCCTAACCGGATTGACAGTAAGACAATAGCAAATACCCGATATAGTCCACCGAATAGCAAATTGCCCGCGGCCAGGTAATTACAGGTGAGTTCGATGAATGGCGTTGTGTACAGGTAAATAACATCCTGGTCAAGGTATTACATAACCATCAAACCAAAGGCATGGCTAATTATATATCTATAATGTCGGTGTATCTACTAGTATATTGATTAAAAATTGAAAGCGACCGCACGGTCTGAAAAAATAGTTTGTTTTGCTTAATATCTCAATATTTAGATCTTTTATAATATCGAAAGTAAATTCTTTCTACCACATGTTGAAACGTTTTACGGTATTGTAATAAATGTATCTCGATTTATTCGGTTAGCAACACACAACACAATGTTTGTAATGATAAATCATCGGTGTGTACGTATGTCAAGCATCATATCCTTGATGCTTTAATCAAGAATTTCTTCAATTGTTACGTAAAATTTCATTCTACAGTCACAAACTTTGCAATTCACAATGTATCAAAGATACAGACTACAGGAAAATATTATTTAATTAAAGCGTATTCGTTGCTGAACTCCTCGACAAAAAATCGGAAACTTTTATTTCTGTGTGGATTTTCTTTCATAATTACACGAAGATACCTGCTATTAGAGCACAAATTAGAGTATTTGAAACATCGAATTTCACTCTTTTAGTTATTTATATTCGAGACAAAGTTATTGTACGATTAACTTCACTCAAAAGTAATCATAAAAAAAATTTTTGATCGGCTTTTCCTGTGACCGTCGATGTAAGTGATAGCACATCAGTTAAAGTACAGCAATAAGCCACGGACTATTGTGACGTCACACGGTTTAGGGCTAGAAAATATGCATAATCGGGCGGTCAGAAAATTTGACCTCGATATCGGCGGTTTACAGGTTATTCCGGTCGCGCGCGGCACGGAGAGGTTTCTACACGGTCTAATAAAGCCATTTCCAGCATAAACTGAAATTATCATTTTTGACTGCACAAATCCTTTAAATATATCATGGAATTATAAATGCTTATAAATCCTTATAAATCCTTGTATATATGTAATCGTGTTCCGTATTTTATTAACACTTTTTGAACTTGATTTAGGCCTAATAGTTATCGGACTAACGCACCATTTTATCATAATAAAAATGTAAATGTGTACAGATTACCGAGTACCCGGATGTACTGTTACGTGAATCTCCTAAAATTGCTGACTTGCAATATGGCGTGTGTGTCAATGATTATATATATAAAGTCAAGTGAATGTATTATATATGCCAATTCATAAATACTTGGTACTGAAACCACCCCCATTTTGTATCCCAACATCGTCAAAAGTATCATCAAGGATTTATAAGTGAGAACTGTCTCTTTACCCTACTAAACACCACGCGTAACGCTAGACGAACCGGGAAATCGAGTCCAACGAAACACCAATGTAAAGTTAATAAAATTTCACAACGTTTAGTACTTGCTTTAAGGACGGAAGATTTAGAAGATATGTCTTAAATTTTTGTTAAAAAATACGACAACTCATGAAATGACGCTTCAGAAAGTAAGACGGTAACCCTCGCACCCACAAGCTACATCAAAGGCTGCGCCGGCGGATATCAACGGAAAATCAGTCGTCGCCCAACGTCACGGTCAGTACACAAACGCAAAAGCTCCTACGTCGTACTTGCCCAAAACCCAGCGTGACTTATTCACCTCACATACGTCCTTGGTATCATCAAGGATGTATTTTAGACAAAAATCCTTAGTATCATATTATCATCTTATTATAAGCGACCGCGGTGTGAAAAAGTGCTCACAGAAATTAGACATACACTACATATGAAACTATATATACTATGGTCTCATTAAATTATTAGGTAGCTGTATGACTGTGTTTCTGGTGTTAAAAATCATACACATATGATCGCATTGAAAAAGTGTATACAACTATCGTCGGCCATTTTTCTCACTTCGAGCTCCCCAAAATGCATACGCATCCCCTTCGTAACCCCGCAGGGTACCGCTAGCTAGCTCCTACCCGTGGTGTCAGGATGGCCCCAATAGGGCAAGCAATATAGCTAAATTTGTCCACGGCGTCCGTTATCTGTGGAGTTAATTAGTCGGATGACACGTGTGCGGTACACAGTACACCTGAGAGGTGTATCTATGGCGACAACATATAAGTAAATGTACAGGTAATATAATTCACCTGACAGAGAGAGAAGAACATATACTGGCAATAAGTTTTTTTTTTTTTTTTTTTTTTTTGTAAAGTTCATTCTTTGTAAACCCCCATTAAAGTGTACTGGGTTAAAAAGGGTCTTCCCGAACTTCACTGACAATCTAGTCTCTGTCTTTCGTTGATTAGCATTTTGAGTATATAATTTTTAACAAATGTATAGCACAGTGATCGTTCATATGATATTTTATGTTTATCATAGTGACGTTGTGTATCGATTACGTCACGCACTAAATATAGCATTGAAAAAATTGCTAGCCGTTGGTCGGTTTGTGTTGACACAATATTCCATGTTAATGTGTATTTTATGGTGTAATAAATAACATGCCAGCTATGATAACTCCCAGTAACTGGGTTTCGAAAGGTGTGCTCTTAAACTGAAAATTGTATGAAAATTCTGTTATTATGTGACCTTCTTATTAGTGCTTTATTCGATTCGTGCCATGACGGTTCATCAGGATATTTATTCAAACCAATATTATTTTCACTTTTGTGTCTCTTTTTTAGAAATAAGATATGATGATTAATACAGACACCGGTATATCCCGATGTCATTTCCTATAACGAGTTGTACATAGATCTAACAAATATCCCCAGCTAACCAGTTGCTTTTAAAGACGTTTTTAATATTGTCCAGTGATAGTAATATTAGGAAAAAACCCTTTTAAAGATATTTTTAGGTGTAACGACGTCACGAGTATAAAAAATGCATACTGAATCAGAAACGTATAAAAAATTAATGTATGTCGTTAAGTTTCAGATTCAATAAGTTAATCGACAAAGAAATAATAATTTTAAAAAATTCGTTGAAACCTCACTACCATTATGTGTAAACTGGAATATGAAGAAATATACACGTTTTATCATTTAACCAATCGATGAATACAGCTCCCTATACTACTCTCCTTATGGTCGTATCCAGAGTACCTCTCTTTGACGACACAAAAGAAATCATACATGACCAAGCTAAGTTCGCTTCGTTGTAATAACATAGGCCTGGGCATGGCCTCGTAATTAGGGTAGTAGTAAAAACCTTTACCATAACACTGACTAATTAGCAAAGACAGTATATCACCATTGTTTATTTAAGTCAAACATGTAATTATGTAATATCAAATAAAAAAAAAAAATTGTGAGAAAGAGTGATCCTTTTAATGACCAATTAAACTTCTTAATTGCCGGAATCTTGTTTTGATTTTATAGTCTTTGTCATTCCGACAAAAAATATCAGTGGCCAAGGCTATAAATACTCCCTCACACAATCCTTATAGTATCATACAACATGAATACCTTTCAAGAAGCAACCTACCGATACCTGTCCAGCGACACTAAGAAGACCTGCATCCTCGGTCACAGCTTTATCAGACGCCTCATCGCCCGATGGAGAAAAGAAGAAATACCACTACCCAATTGGTCATTCCATGCCTTCGGACGAGGTGGTTTGAAGCTTCGACAGCTGAGAGACATCGTACTAGCCGAAGATTTTTCCATCTATCACTCCGTCTTTGTACAGATAGGCGAAAATGACATCGCTGACCAGTCAACGGCCCGTACAATTGGACTTCTTCAAGAAATCCATCAACTGTTTATCGCCCAGGGTGTAGAAGTGGTGATGTTCGGCGAGCTTTTTCCGAGACACGACCGCAAATTCAACAAGACCGCATCACTTATCAACAGAATGATGAAGAAACAACACCCTGACATCATTTGGCAACGCGACAGAGACTTGTTGAAGACAACCTCAATCCGAGCTAAAGATGGTACACACCTGAAACCGTCGGCGGAAGTTGCTTTCTCCAACAGCATTGACCGGGCCATCAGACACATGAGGGCTTGATCTTATAATCAGCCAATCCTTTATAAAAAAAACCCATTTTCATGGCTACCCAAATATCACAAAAAGACCCATGAACACTCGAAAATACGCATTTATATATTACGAATTATATATCTTTAGCATGAATAAAAACAACTGAAAATTGACACGTGTATACTATTTATAATTTTATGATAAATAATTGACGAATACTTCTTAAAACTAAACATGTATTTAATCAGAAACATATATGTATAATTGTTTCTGACAATATGAATTAAATTTTATCGTATTAGTTCACCAGTTAAGTTTGGCCTCTATACTGGCATTACGTGCAACAAAGTACATCAAATAATTACCAGAATATGATATCGGTCGTTTAATGTATATCAAATCAATTCAGCAAACCTGAAAAGCAGATCATTATGTATAACACTTAATCAGCATTTTACAATTAAAGGCAACAGCAAAACGTCTGTAAATAACAAATATTTATTCATTTTATGGAAAACGATCTTATTTTAATATCGTCAACAATTCAAATTTGTGAGAAGAATATACATACATGTAATTGCACATAATCAAACACATAATTTGTTTGTCATAGTTAATCCCCTTGTACATTTGTTACCGCTCGTATCGGAACTCTTCCGAAAAAAGGTGCAAAATGCATAGCTCAAATGACGAGACGCGGGAAAGAAAACAACAAAAGATAGGAGAATAGGATAATGAGGATATATGTATTTTTAAAGGGGAAAAGAGAATTGTAAACATAATTATTTTACAGTTACAATCGGCTGGCGGCTGTACATACTGTAAGTCTCGTTTCACAAGGTAAAGTTTACCTGTGTAAGCCGTGTGCTCGGCCGTCACAGCTCGGCGCGCCCGCTCGATGTAAGCGACGAAATGTGTTAATATTAGCGCAGAAACATTGAATATAAACGCAGAAACACTGAATATAAACGCAGAAACTCTTAATTATATCGCCGAATCTGTTAATTTCACCGTCGCATCGGAAAAGTTTGGCGATTCCCAACCTCCGACAATGTAGCAATAAATAGCCGTGCACGTAACGAAGTTGGGTAATTGTGACTGATACCCTCTGTTATTCGGCCGTCAGCCGTCACGACCCACGGCGGACAGAAAAATACTTAATTTTACGGCAGAAATACTTAATTTTATTAATCGAATTGGAATTCTGAGGAAAAGTCTAAGTATAAAGGGTTAATACTGAATAAAAAAGCACATATGCTAATCCTGCCGAAACTTGTTAAAAATTAAGTATTCTGCAGTTATTCTAACAAGTTTCGGCAAGATTAACACATTTTGGGTTACCAGTGTATAGTACTGGGTGTTAAGTACGGTAGCTATAGTACTGGGTGTTAAGTACTTAGTGTTCCGTTGTGGTGTGGTAAAGCACCACGGGTATTTAGAACAGCACTGCAGCTATTTGAGAGCTCATTTTAATATTTAGGTGAGATACTTAAAGATGGTATAGGGAGGCCAAGCAAAGGACGTGCTTGTCCATACCTGTAAATATATACTTTCTATTGTCATAGGTTATAGGTTGTAGTACAAAATGTATGTACTGTATTTTGGTTATGTTTGTTAGTTAGAATATATAGCTAAGGAAACCATTTTAGTGTGTAGAACAAGTATATTAGTATTTCATGCAAGCAGCATGTCCTGTAAATATTCACTCTGTACATTTAGGTAGGCCCTTTCTGTATATATTGGCAAACGGGCTCTTTGTTAGTTTGTTAGTTGATGAATACTTATAACTGTTGGGATCTTTGGTGTGACAGACTGAGATCGATACGTTACAGTTATGTTTAGATGGTAAAATAACTCTTTTTATAATGTTCATACATTGTGTATATCAGTCATCTTAAAATATTTAAATATTCACATGTTACCACCATCCTTTTATTAATATTTTCTTGTTTAAATTAGGCATATTAATGTTATGTCTTTAACCAGTCTGCCCTCGATCATTATCACACACTGATCTGCAATTTGCCTGAAGGGAAAAATATGAGGTTATATATACATGACCTGATTTTATACGAAACACATGTATGAATGTGTATACACATTTAGATTTAATTGCAGGACTTAATTGACTGATGGACAGCAAAATGTAAATATGATAGGATTGCATCATTGAAACATCATACCTGCTTGTCAAAAAAATGTTGTGAAAACAACGATATAATTGAATATTTAAGTTAATAATGTTATTTCATTACCCATGTTTTCAAGAAAACAAATATTATTTCCCAATCTAATTAATCACGATGAATAAAGTAAAGTTTAAAAAAAACATAAAATAAATTATGTACCACAAAACGAAATTGTGGGGGATAATGAAGTGAAATTGATATGGAAAGTTCCATAGTTTTTTTAATAAAACTTGTGTCCAGATACAATTTGTTAGATGTTGAATTGATTTATAACATTTAAACCCCCCTGCCGTGTAAATTTTCTTGTGATTTGAAATTGGAAATGATGTTGAAATTTACAACTGAACGGCAATGAAATAATTGCCAAGCCCATTCAAAAAGAAAGCACAGCTATCTAAACAAAAAATGATGTCTAACTTATTTCATAAACTGGGTGTTTTAATTGCATCCAAATGCTTTCAGAACGAAGTAAACAAGTAAGAGAAATGAACTTACCGTAACTCCATCCTCCATCGGTACTGTGTTCACCAGCTAGAGTTTGAGGAGATCGATGGTAGTGTAACAATAAACAAAAAATAAATAACCTCGTGTCTCTGTGCGATGATGGCCCAGCAGCCAGTTATATTTGTTTGTTTACATTCTGCAATCAGCTGACAGACGTAAACAAATATGGCCGCCAGCCAGCTGTTTCACATTCTGTGTTTCCCGCTCAAATAATCACGTGACAAACACATGTGGGGCCGCTTACGTCTTCCGCAAAGGAATCCTGTACTATAATATTTCGAAACAAAATCTCTCAATTCCTCACGTTTTATTATTAATTTAGGACAATGAATAAAAAACGCAAACAAATGAACCGGTGTGCTGATAAATCCACATTTAGTTGCTACAAACAGACACCTGTGGGCCTCTTACGTGATTCAAAAGAATGTTGTACGATCTTATCGTCTAAACCAAACCTCTTAACTCCTAAATTTTTGTTGAGAGTTTGTGATAATATATCAAAACAGAAAATATATGAACTATTATATTAATAAATCCACCTTTTGACGCGAGGTGTAAACCAATTTATAATCACGACAACAGAGTATTTGTAATAAGAACCATTTCCGGCATGTCGTGAAAAGACGAGATTTTTATATAAATGTAATGAAATTGCCCAGGGATGTCAAGCGTCCCGAAGACCTGACACTACACTACCGGATGTGACGTCGGGGCTCCCACTTGAGCCCCAGTTCCAGACCTAGCCCCAACCGAAACGGATGTGTGAGTTGTTGACCACCCCTGTATTGGAGCTATTTGGAGCCAGACACAGCCCAACGATGGCGTCTACGCTTGCTGTCGAGCCTGCGATGCGGAGTAGGTGAGCCAGTCATTCAGCGGACTGTGTTACATTCAGTTTTTACAACATTGGCGACGAGGATAAACTGGTCGGGGACGTTTATGTGTGAACCACGTGCGCGATAGCACGTCGTAGTAGCACACACGTGTACCCCAAGGATTAGTATATTGCGAGTTGGTACTGTTGTTATTTGTATAGGTTTATTTTTCATTAATTATACTTAAGCAGTTATACTTCTATACAGTGTTATTTTTATTTCTAGTACAATTAAATTTATATTCGGGTTACGATTATAAGAATTGGATCATTTGTTTGTCGGTGTCGACTTACAAATTTACTTAAGGTATCTGTGTTCGGTTTCGATTACAGTTATTTTTCCCACATCTTGTCAATATAAGGAGGGGAGGAGTGTGGTGTCATGTGTTGTGATATCATTTCAACACTCTACTCTGTACCTTGCACATAATTCCTGGGATATTGTCTTCATATATTTTTGGGTTAAACTTCAATATATATATCAGTCAGGATGGCTAGAAGACCGCCCCCAGTCTATCCATTACGAATCAATTTCTGTCAGGAGGAGTATTTTCATATGCTTCCCTATGTTGGTGAAAATGTGGCAAAGCAGATCAGTAGGTTTAAGGACCTCTACGGCAACATTACACCAAAGTCCCTGTCACAGATACCCAATGTGAATATCAAAAGGTCCTTGTTTGACCTGATTGACTTCACACCAAACCCTAAACTATCTGGTCTCGATGTCGAACCAGGTATTAGAACAACATCCAAGACTTTTGCAAATGCTGTATTAGATAGCTGGGAAAACAGTGCACAGCGACAGAGCAAAAGTCGAAAAGTGTTGGATGTGACAGATGAGTGTACACACCGTGACAACCGTTCATTCAGAAAATCCACCAAGCCATCCAGCAAGTACTATCTCGACAGCGAGGATAATTCATCATCACGTAGGTCACACTCACGTCGACATACATCCAGACGATTCCAGTCACCTCCAGTCTCCACTAGACGGTCTCGTCGAGTGGATTCATCTCACTCAGATTCGGACTCGGACTGGGACAGATGCTATCGCTATTCGCACAGAAGTCCATATCGGAATATGACACCATCTGATAGCGATAGTGATGATGATGTTGATTATGGTCGGAGATCGACCAAATCTAACAACTGGGACAAACGCTATAGGGGCAGAAGGCTACGTCGGGATACGACGCCATCTGATAGTGATAGTGATGTTGATTGTGGTCAGAGATCGACCAAATCTCGTCAAAGTCTCCATCCCCCGACTTTACCTAAGGCATTGAAATTCAATGGGATCTCTGATTGGTTATTTTTCAAGCAGAAGTTTTCTAGATATGCGGATAATGCGGGATTGAGCAACCGAGCACGCAAAGATGCATTGTATAGAGCCTTGGCCGGTAAGGCTAGGGATTTCTACAGATCAGTAATGAAAATGGTTGACAAGATTTCCTATAGAACACTCCTCCGTGACTTTGACTGCCGGTTTAAATCGGATGAATCACCAGAGACCGCACAGACCAACTTTCAGCTTGCGGAGCATCACAAAGACGAAGACCTATATGATTGGGGGGAGAGGATCCTGTCACTAGCATCAAAGGCATATCGTGATCGACCTGAAGTGTATGTTGAGAACAAAGCAATATTCCATTTTTGCATTGGCTGTAGAGATCAAGAGGCTGCATTGTATGCAGGCACGGGTAAACATAAATCCCTTGATAAGGTAATAGATGCGATGGAGCGGTACCAATGCACACGTAGAAGGCAAGAGAGGCAGACGACATACTCTACCTCAAACAGGTACATGTACAAGACAGCATCTCGCCAGCCATGCAGCAGACAGACAAAACTTGAGGACAACTGGTCATCTTCAACAACATCTTCCAGTGAGGATGAAGAGGCTCCATATCCTTCAGCAAAAGAGGTCAAATCACGACACAGCGATCTACGCCACGGTGACGTGACAAAAACCAAACTGCAGTCCTCCATGAAACTGATGACGGGTCATGAGAGATGCTTGCCTGCACGAGAGGATAAATTAACCAAAGCTGTGGATACAATGATTACCAAGATCCCTACTATCCTCAACAAGTCAGGGCGCAATGCAAAGAATGACCACAGTCGGTCATCTGCGCCAGCAGGACAAGGTTATGGATCTGGCCAGCCCCTATATTCAAGTAAAGAATATCCCAGTAAGATGGGATACAAACCAAAGTTCAGAAAACCACAAGTGCAGAAAACCACAAGTGCAAACCCAGAGCTGGTGTCGGCTTTATTCCTGCAGAAGGGTCCAGCAATTATGTTAGGATATCCAATGATTCTAATACAAAAGAATCCAGCTGCACTTCTGGATGACTTAAATGGCTCATATGTCCTTGATATCGAGCCTCCTTTCTCCAACATACCAGAGGGACCCCCAGAGATATCTCGCCAGATTGTCGATGTCGGAATGGCAGAGCCTTATACTACGGAGGCCTCAGGACCGAGAAGGGTTGTTGAGCTGCAGACATTTCTGCGTACTCTCAATGCTAGTTTAGCTAGAGTTTCCCCAGCTTCCTCTGACATCTCGATGGATAAGGCTTCATCTCCAAGCCCTGTCTGGGCCAAAGAACCACAAAACCTAAATATGGCTCACCAGGAAGCTGTCTCGCATTCCCGAGGGCGGGAACACAGATTAGATCCTGCGGTAGCAGTGGCCTTGGTCTTAAGACAAGGTCAGGTTCAGCAGACTGAGGGAAGACTGATCAGTTGTTATCAGCAGGGATTGCCTGAGTATCTGGGATCAAGGACTGAACAGAACAAAACAAAGGAGTGTTTGGAACCGTTGTCTACGCAACAAGGTAATAGGAATTGCTATATCCCCCAGAAAGGATCCAAGAAGGACTGCTTGGGTTTGACAGTAGCGTTAAGGCCTCAACGCACTGGCAATACCCGACGGTGACAACCACAGCTGAGCCAAATACTGCAGTACCAGAGCCTAGGGAGACTTATGTGTCAACCATCTCTCAGTCAGCGGTTTGTCATCGGTACACGTTGACATATGTTTCCACCCTGAATATGGTGGGGTATTACCAGAAGAGGAAATGGAGGACTACCTACCTTGTGGCAGCCCTTTCCCTATAGCCAAGACCTGTGGTAGACTTTGGTTATCAGAAACCACATTGGTACAGGATATAAAGGATTCCCTTGAGGCTGGGTACCGCCCCAGGGTATCGGGAGGAGTAGCAGTGTTCTCTGACCTTAACAACTACCCTACCAAAGTTGAGATCTCCCAGACCAACAGGGAGGGTTTCCACGGGGACGTTGGAGCCTACCTGAAGGGACTGTTGTCATCTGAAGATAATCACTCTATCCTGAGGCTGACAAAGCAGCCAGGGGTTAAAGTCTCAAGTGAAGTCGGTATCGACCTAGCCGTGACTTTCCCTGATCTCCAGTATAAATTGGAACGTGAACCACAGAGTTGCCAGCCCTACCAGGTTATGAGGTTGCACCTCCCGGTATTGTGTGACCCAGTTCCCCCAGGGCAGTTTGCATACCTGTACACCCTAAGGTCCAGGACTGAGCTTATACTGCCAAGCCCGGTTTGGCAGTTCAGACATTGCTGAGACGGTTCATAAACACCCACTGTAGTATGTCTGGAAGGACCTCGATATGGAAGTCGTCCTAGGACTGACAGATGAGAACCCTTCTCGTCTGTCTGACTAGGGTGACCAGCTCATTCCCCATCCCGGAGACGGTGGTTCCCTGACGCCCGAAACGGTAACAATCGGGTATATCTGGACCGATAACGGCCCAGCCAGATGTATCACTCGAACCGGTGCCGGTTCAGTGAAAAAGAAATCCCCAGGACTCCTTTGATCCCTGGACCTACCACCAATTCCCAAATATAAAGTGGGGAGGAATGTAGTGAAATTGCCCAGGGATGTCAAGCGTCCCGAAGACCTGACCGGACACTACCGGATGTGACGTCGGGGCTCCCACTTGAGCCCCAGTTCCAGACCTAGCCCCAACCGAAACGGACGTGTGAGTTGTTGACCACCCCTGTATTGGAGCTATTTGGAGCCAGACACAGCCCAACGATGGCGTCTACGCTTGCTGTCGAGCCCGCGATGCGGAGTAGGTGAGCCAGTCATTCAGCGGACTGTGTTACATTCAGTTTTTACAACATAAAAAAAGATAAACAAAACCCCTGTTTTGGCATGGTTTGGAGGAACTTTTTAAAGTATCAATTTCATCGTTGTGATCCTGGAAAGATTATATAGTCACAAGCTATTTATCATCGCATAAGACCATGTGTCTGACCAGAAACATCCAGGCCTGTTACGTAAACATGAGCCGTGAGTGTTTTGTTGGTTAGCCTACTATGATGTCCGAGTCGGTGTAAACAAATGAGTTGATAGAATTCCATTGACAAATTCATCTATGATAGCTTGTATTTCCTTTTACATATAAATCAGACCGATAGCATATTTACGTCAACAGTGTGTGCAACGGAGTATCCCCGGCATGTCTATTTGTTTTGGTTAGTTTGTTGAGATTTTATACTGAAACCATTTAATCATTATATGAGGATGGAAATACTTTAACAAACTATTTATTATCGTATGGGACCATGAGTCTGACCCAGGGGAGAGTTTTGTTAGGTCCGTGCAACGACTAATGTACATGTGTTGGCTTGTTTACCTGGTTGTAAATCGTTATTGTGTGTGACACCACTGGTCAGAGACAGGCGATTTGTGTGTCAGTGTGCACGTGACTGTCGATAATTAAGACTCTAATTTTAATGCATCTTATGCTGATCACATAGGCATTGGTTTTATGTAACATATATGTACATGGGCCTAGTGTATACTACTACATTTTAACTCATTTAGAGAGAAAGGGAATTGGAAACACATTTCAATAATATTTTAAGGTGAACACTTATATAAACACATTTCAACAATATTTTAAGGTGAACACTTAAGTGATTAGAAATAATTTAAACATTTATGGTAAAGAAATGAAAATAAAAACTTAACATTAAGAATGTAAAATTATTCAAAACATCATCTGCAACATTCACTTATTAAATAAACATCTTAATTACCGGTAGTTGAATTATATTTCTTTCTATAATGTTCAGTTGTAAACAATTTTTAATTGAATATTTAATTTTGTTAAAAAAAACTCCCCCTAAAAAAATTGGAGTAGAAAAAAATCAAAATAAAAGTACTCTGAAATGGTGATGCCTTATGAAAAATTCTAAGTCCCAAAAAAGTACAAAAAAAGTACACAACATTTTTCAAACTCTGTGAAAAATTCTAAGTCCAAAAAAAGTACAAAAAAGGTACTCTGAACATTTCTCATTCATCCTGTGAAAAATTCTAAGTCCAAAAAAAGTACAAAAAAAAGTACTCTGCAAAATGTTTAAGTCCAAAAAAAGTACTAAAAAGGTATTCTGAACATTTCTCATTCATCCTGTGAAAAATTCTAAGTCCAAAAAAAGTACAAAAAAAGTACTATGCAAAATGTTTAAGTCAGAAAAAAGTACAAAAAAAGTACTCTGAACATTTCTCATACCATGTGAATAATTCTAAGTCCCATAAATGAGTAAGTCCCATAAAAGTACAAAAAAAGTACTCTGCAAAATTTCAGAGTCCAAAAAAAGTACAAAAAAAGTACTCTGCAAAATTTCAGAGTCCAAAAAAAGTACAAAAAAAGTACTCTGCCCTGATGGTGTGTCCGGAAAAAAGTACTAAAAGAGCATGCTTTTTTTGTACTTTTTAGAAAAAGTACTAAAATATGTCACAATTTCCACAGTGATCATGTCACCATATCGAACCGACTATCACTTTGTCATAGAAACATCCTTTTTTGGGGATGTGGATGTGGCCCAGTGGTAGAAGGCGCAGGTGTTTGGCTAGGCGATTGGGTGCCTTAGATCGTGAGTTTGAGGCCCGGATAGTGCACGAGTCAATAAATTGTCATGCTTTGTAAAATTGTGTTTCTTTGATATTTTATATATATATAGAAAAAAAACAAAACTAAAACAAATCTGCCATCGATCTCTAATGTTTTCCCAGCTGCTGCTGTTCTTCCGGGAAGTTTATTGATGTTGATAAGGCAACAACACAAATAACAAGGATTGATGATGTCATAGTAAACAATACACTATGACGTCATAAGATACACATATTAGAAGTCACACTTAAAAATTAAACTGAACTATTTAAACCTGGTTTTAATAAAGCTATTAAACTTGATTCTTTTCCTTCTCTTTCAACAACATTCTAAGTTGATTGATAAATAGGGATAACATTAAAAACATCACTTGCGCATGTATATTTACATATGCCCCTATATAGTCAACGGGAGGGGAGTTGCGTTCAAATTAGCGTAAACGCAACGACGTATGAATACAAACCCAGAGTAGGATCAGACTACTTCTAGTTCACACTTCAGAAGATTTTGCGTCATATGATAATCTAAATAAACTTTAATTACTTAATTTACATTTTACCTTTTCACAGATGACAGATTTGCTTTAAATTAATAATAAACTAAAAAACGATTTCGGTCTTCTATTTGTCTCAAGACTTATCCTAAGGCGGCACAGACAATATCATGCTCGTCATTAGCCTACTCGGTTGGCCTACTGTATGAAGTGTAAACAAAGTTTCCATGTTGTCGGATTCAAAATAATAATAAAGAGTTGTTATTAGATCCAATTAAAATGTATTTACCATCAAAACAGAATATATGTTCAAGCATTGTAACGGTAATAAACAACAAAAAGAATCGCTGGTCGAGGCTACAACCGGGGGGCTTTCCTCAGGAATGTTTGAGGAATTCCATAGTTACGTCAGTCACACACCATGCATACACTTGTCTATCATCCGTACAATAAAAATGACTATGAAGAATTTAGTCTATATCGCGTACGTAGACCAATACATACATTACAAACATTCAGCAGCTCAACAGTCATACCATTTGATCAACAGGCTATATCACAGTTACTTTCCTCGGTTGAAAATCAAATATGGTGGCTCACTCCACTTCGGACAGCATCACTACCGTGACAACGATGATATACCGGTAGTCTTTCCACCTCGGTTATCTCAATTTTTATTCGAAATGGACATTATTGATACATTATCAAATTGAAAAAAAACATAATTTGAAAATAATTTAAAGGTGTCATTGTTATATTTCAAATCAAACTGCAGCTATAACATTCAACAATCGGAACTATATCTTCGGTCATCCTGACTACTGTAGTTACCCATCTTAGCAACCATCACCGTTTTAAATTTGACGTAAAAGTAGACTTATTTATGTAAATATAAAGATTGAACAGTGTTTTGATTGCGTTAAAGGTGGTATGAACGCAATGGGATACAGACATATTCTACATGTAGCGCTAACGTTTTACATTGAATATGTCTGTATCCCATTGCGTTCATACCACCTTTAACACAATCAAAACACTGTTCAATCTCTATATGAATGTGCTTACTGACATCTTAAAACTTAAACTGTCTGTCTTAATTTGTTGTCTGTTTTTTCTATTTAAATACCATCACATGGATATTCAACATCTATTTATTATATATATATATGTTGTTATATGTTCATAGGGTGGCTGGTAATTCTGCCTACATCATTGGGACACTGGCTGAATCTGACCTGGGATGTAGTAGGATCTTAGGCCTAGCCAAAGGCAGACATGGAGAAAGTCGCAAGATCCTACCTGATCTCACACGCATGCTGGCATTTGATGATGCGGAAAGTGTAATGAATGCTGCTGGCACCATGGGAACTTTAGTAAGTGGGCTGCTAATAAAACAGTTATTTGATAGCATCCTTATATGGTAGGGATTCAAAATTAAACAAATGGTGTGGTCAATTCAGCAATTTTAGCGAGTTTTTAGCCCGCCATCATCAGATGTGATACTAGTTGAGCGACACATGAAGGAGTATCGCGGATGAAATGAAGAGAAGAGAAATGGGAGATATCTCATGTTGTAATTCTTAAAAGGGACCAATTTCATTAGGTTATGGAAAATATACCAGAGTTTGAAGTCATATCAGGATTTTAGTCTATTTGACCTGTGTGACCTTGAATAAAGGTTAAGGTTATTTATTTAAAAAAAAACCTTGGTAGTTCATTATATAATATATACTGGCAGTTAACCTGAAAAATACATTTTAATTGATTTTCTATAAAAACACAAAGGAAGGTAATTTAAAAATGAAAAATCCTTTTAAGCTACATCCTCAATACTCCATTGGTTACTATCACTGACGTAATATCCACCCCTTGACTATCTCATAGCAAAATTGAAGCCACTTCAGAAGGAAAAACTGACCAATCACAGGCTTGCAGAAATCATTTTTGGCTACATCCTCAATACTCCAGGGGTTACTATCACTGACGTAATATCCAACCATTGACTAATATCTCATAGTAAAATTGGAGGCTGAACTAATGAAAACAAGAGGCCCAAGAGGCCTTGACAGTCACCTGAGTGCTGATACAGAACATTGCAAAGTTGGTTCAAATCTTTAAATAGCATTTAGGAATTAAAAGAAACCCCTTTTGGACCCACTCCTCAGGCCCCTGGGGTCAGTCATGGAAAATTTGTTAATAGGATTCAATGGCCATATCATATTGATAATTCTGACAAACATTTGACTCATTTTCTATTACATTAATGACCAAATAATGTTCAATAATGTGTTTTCCCTATAAAAACTTTAGTAAACTTGACTCCCTCCCCAGGGGGAAACATGAGACTCTAGGGTCATATATAATTCATTTTTTTTGTGAAGGACCTTAAGACTTTTCCATCCTAAAGAGTATTTGATTCTACCATTTCCAGGAAGAAGGATTTTGAAGTTTTAGCCTATCCTATTTGACCCCTTTTAGCCTATCCTATTTGACCCCTTTTAGTCCCACCCTTCAGGTCCCTGGGGGTCAGTCATGGAAAATTTGTTAATATGATTCAATGGCCATATCATATTGATAATTCTGACAAACATTTGACTCATTTTCATTGACTGTGTTTTCCCTATAAAAACTATAGTATAAAAAATAAACTTGACTCCCTCCCCAGGGGGAACAAGAGCCTCCAGGGTCATATATAATTCAAAATTTTTGTGAAGGATCTTCAGACCTTTCCATTTATGAAGGGTATTTTATTCTACCATTTCCAGAATTTTAGAAGGTTTGTGAAGTTTTAGCCTATCCTATTTAACCCCTTTTAGCCCCCTGCTGCGAATCGATCATGAATAATTCATGAACATTCATGAACTATTCATGAACTATTCATCAAAAGTTCATGAAAAGTTCATGAATAAAGTTCATGAACATTCATGAATGTTCTTGAACATTAAATGGCCTAATGGAAATAATTAACACAGCATTTTAATGCACATGATTTTCATGCACATTTTCATGTTCATGAATATTTAGTTCATGAACAGGTTCATGAACAGTTCATGAGTCTGTTCATGAATAGTTCATGAACAGATTCATGAACATTTGATGAACTGTTCATAAAAGTTCATGAATTGTTCATGAACAGTAAATGGCCGAATGAAAATAATAAAAAATGCTTTATGAACTGTTCATGAACAAATTGATGACAGTTGATGAATATTTAGTTCATGAACAAGTGTTAATGAATAAGTGTTTATGAACTGCATCATAATCATGCAGTTCAATGCTGAATCCAAACTTGTAATGAATTACAACTGTTACAATCCTGATTCTGACAACGTTTGACTCATTTTCTATTACAAATGAACAAATAATGCTCAAAAATGTGTTTTACCTATAAATTGTAGTCATATTATTAAACTTGACCCCCTCGGGGAAACGTGATTCCGTCTATGAAGAGTACAGTCAAACCTGTCTATAACGACCACTGAAGGGGAGACAGAAAAACGGTCACTATAGACAGGTTGCCTTTATAGACAGGTTGGGGCTTTCGTGCCAACCAACGAGCCAGTAAATAAAACAGAATTATATTAATACAAAACACACCTGCTACTGGATGTTTATATATTTATTGCCATGCATTATTTAAGAAATAATTGTGTCAATATATTTCCGTGATTTGTGTTCGTTTTATTTTAATGCAATCGGAAATTTCGATCATAACAAAATCAACACGTTTTGATACATAGCTTTTTCAGCTATGAACATAATCATTACCTAATTACTGACTTCACATGGCATGGAATTATCTGTGAACGATTATTTTCAGACAATGTATGCGTGCAATATTTTTTTACAACACGTTCTCGCTGGCAAGCTTAAGTCGTATGTAATGTAGCTGTGTAACCAGTTTTGACGGATTAATCTCGGAACATAAAAGATCGATTTGAAGGCGTTTTCTCACAATATACAGCTTCAAAACTATTAAAATCACAATGCAGGTACACATATTAACTTTCAGTAACATTTCTACCAAGTAATGGGACCGAATTTTATTTATAAACACATCGAGATTACCCGAGTTACATCGGGCGATAATCCGACTGACTCTAATCGTAAAGAAGTCGAACGTAAATTTATAGGCCTAATTTGAAATAGTTTAAGTACAGGCCATTTCTTAGCATTAAAACAATGCTAAATATCGACAATTAATAACGGAACACATTAAATAAATCGGCATGTTTTATTTTGCCTACCGTATCATCCGAGTTGTGGCTTCAAAATCACACTTTACGAGTGATCTTTTCGTGCACATGGCGTTCGCGACCAAACTTAATTTCAGTCTTTGATTATGGCATAAACGGTCTTTAAAACTTCCATCCTTAAGTTGGCAACCATATTTGTACCTCAAATGTTACCACCGCTAGGTTATAAACAAAACAGTACTGTATAAACAATTCATAGCTTTGGCTTGAGTAATGGCTGCCATTTGCTTACAAAGGGAGTTAATTACCGGAAGCAGGTCAAAGGGACGCTACTACACACACACTGTACTCGGTACTCCAAAAGTCGATCTCAGCGACCGGTCGTTACACAACCTTGACGGGGCTAAAACATTGTTTATCGTCGCACGAAGCACATTGCACGACACACGACGTCGTACAAAAGGCGATTAGAATAGGTCACTGGAGATTTCGTCTCAGGGGACCTCAAAACTGATACAGTCCTGCATAGACTTCCTTTCAAGATTACTGAGAAAGTGACACCCAACTTCAAACCAATACATATGTACAGTGAACCACATTATACAATTCCTTTGATGTACGTTTTATGGTGATCAATTAATTATGAAATAGTGCAGGGGTAGATATTATGTCAGTGATAGTAACCCCTGGCGTATGGAGAATGATTAGGCTATTACTCTGCCATTTTCTGAAATAAAGGTAGACTTAAAACTTGAATGTGGCATTTTATAATTGTCCCTATGACATACAATTAAGCAAGGAATCCATCATAATTGCTATGACATCATAAATACTCGATATCAGCTAATCACTAATATGTTATGCAATAGATAAACTGCTTTACATGTATATAATTATAAATAGTGACATGATTTCAAAGATCTAGAGATGTCATGTACAATTTTCAAACATTTGTTTATATGACATCACAAGTTTCGTATTCTTACCCTGCAGCTGCCTGGAATATACATTTTCATGAATAATCATGTAAAAGTCTATGCTAGCTTCTCCCATTTTATCGAAAAATAAGTAAAAAATTGGTAATAATAGACAATATCGCCTGGCTAGACACTCAATCTCTAGGGTGTCACTATATCCTATATGGAAGGAAGTACTGATTGCGCATGCACCAAAGGCGAAATGAATTATTTTATATTATTTTTTGTGTTAATTAGACATATATATACATGATCAAACACCAATTATAGTTCAACTGATGAATATCATTTATGCTTTGTCGGCGGTGTAGCATCTTTAATATGGATTACATTTTGTATATCGTTTCATAATGACACAGCATCAAAGATTTGAAAAATATCATGTAATATATACATGTACATGTACATCACGAATAATCATGTAAAAGTCTCTGCTACCCCCATTTTATCAAAAAAAATGTTTTTCCTCATGTAGATAAAAAAAAATTGTCAAAATATAGACAATATTGGTCTAACCGAATACTCAATCCATAACAAAACATAAATTTCTCTGTTTTCATGATTTTTTTAGTGATATTTCAAGCATTTTGCTAGAAAATATACCTTGAAAAATAAACAAATAAGCCAATTACCTCCCTTTATCCAATCCCAATGAAAACTGTTCATGTGAACATTTAAAGGATATAAAGTTTTTAAATTAAAACACGTGTACCCTTTTAAGTCAGTTGTCATTTTCAACCCTTGATGGTATACATGCATCTGATCACACTTACTTAGATATTTAACAATATAATGCTTTAATCGAGAAATGCATTGGAAATGTATAAATGCTAATTGGAATTTCATTTTGAGCAATTAGGGTATGGGTTATATTAGGTGCTTATCTTTCTAATTATCATAACATTTATGAGACCTTTTATGAGAACTCTATTCGTGGGGCCACGGTGACCGAGTGGTAGATGTCCCGACATATTACCACATATTAGCACAAGCCGTCCACCTCTGGGTCACAAGTTCAAATCCGATGTGGAGCAGTTGCCAGGTACTGACAGCTGGTCGGTGGTTTTTCTCGGGTTCTCCAGCTTTCCTCGACCATCAAACCTGACATGTCCTTAAATGACCCCGGCTGTTAATAGGACATTAACCCTTTACCACATGTAAGAGCCTTTGGACGCCTTTACCCCTTGCCCCATGTAAGCGACTTTGGACGCCCCCGCACCATCTCAATGTAAGCGCCTCTGGACGCCTGTACAGGATCTCAATGCAAGCGACTCTGGACGCCATTTTAACTATAAATGTTTTGTTAGCTTCGTATCACGTGATAAAAGCGCCACCTGTGTTCAGACTTTACAATCTAATTATAGACGTGACCAAATTTCTAACCAATCAATAGCACAGTGTTACTATAAAACTCTGAATAAATTAACCGAGAAAATCACACCTGTGTTCACTGCTTCACTCATGTTACCGGGGACGCCATCATGGCTTCTGTTGTTGATATTACGGCAGATATTTGTAATTATAAGTACAATGTCATGATATTTAAATATCACAGACCTAAAAGCATATAATCTGACAATGATTTAGATGATGTTTTATTCAATTTGACCGATCGAAAATCTGTCCCGTACTATCGCCATTACCTGACGCCGTGTTGGAATGGACTGGCGAGTTTACAGCCGTGAGTGTTGATAATTTTGTTAGAAACTTGTTGTCAAAACTTCAATAAACCTTTAATATACTTCATTTAAAGTTGATAGATTATTTTCGTGCATTTTTCAACGGCAAACACACTACTCGGAATGATAGAAAGTGAAAGTAGCGGTGAACGGGTCGTGAACCGGCACAAAGCAGAAATAACAGTGTTTTTCAGTACAAATGTATTGACTGAGTCATGATTCAGATATATATTAGTTTTGTTTACGATATTTCAAGTAATTTGTGCATTTTTTTTTCTAAAAGTTATAAAAAATCGGCAATATTTTGAGTATTTCCGACAGAGAAAATTGACCATTTTCTGACCTGTAAACGTTTTTAATAATTTTTGAAGTCCTCATATCGAATAATATTTGGAAATGATAGCATCACTGTGTAGTTTGATTCATTTTGAAGCAACTTTATTACCAAAACATTTCTCAAAAATAAACATGAAAGTAAATAAATCCAATTTTTAAAACGTATTATCAATCCAGACTGAAAACTTCAAAAAGTGCCATTGAGATGGTGCATACACTTGAGAGATGTTGCAACAATGTTCGTGTTGAACATTGTGACATACTTTCCTCATGGAAGCCTGCTGATGAAGTCTACTAGTTTGCATGTCGTAAAGGGTTTAACTAATATAAAAAAGAGAACTCTATTCTACACATAAATTGGAAACACATATGGTATCAGGTAATTAAATTATTTAAAATCCTTGATACTGCTGAAGGATATGAAAATCAGTTAAATAAATCATCATATTAAGGATCCATTTGTAGCTTTTATACATATATTTGTATGCAGAAATGAATTACCTGGTATACCTTTCATGCTTCTCTTTTGTTTTATTAATCATTTACATGAATAGATAACACAGCATATTTAATTTTTATATTGAGGAAGATTACCTATATATATAGGTACTAGTATTCAAAATAGTTACTGTTTCCAAGTGTTATTCATTACAGATAAAAAAAAAAATGTCAAATCATATATTTAAAAGTCTGTACCTTATCCGAAATGGCATTCAATCTTATATTTTTATCCCCCGCCCAACTTCGTTGTGCGGGGGATATACAAATGGGTTCCGTACGTACGTCCGTCCGTCCGTCTGTCTGTCCGCATGAATGGTTTCCGGAGCATAACTCTAAAACCAGTAGAGATATTTCCACGAAACTTCATACACACATTGGTCTTATGGTCTAGTAGTGCCTTTTGCTATTTTTAGGTTTTCATGTTTTGCATTTTTTCTGTAACCATGGAAACATTGCTGAAAATATCATATTTTTGTACCAGGTTCGTTCCGGAGTATAACTCTAAAACCAGAAGAGATATTTCCACGAAACTTCATAGACACATTGGTCTTATTGTCTAGTAGTGCCTTTTGCTATTTTAAGGTTTTCACTTTTTGTACTTTTTAGCCCACCATCATCAGATGGTGGGCTTTTCAAATCGCCTTTCGTCCATGGTCTGTCGTCCGTCCTTCCGTCTGTCCGTCCTTCCGTCCGTCCGTCCTTCCGTCCGTCCGTCCGTTAACAATTCTTGTTACCGCTATTTCTCAGAAAGAACTGAAGGGATCTTTCTCAAATTTCATAGGTAGGTTCCCCTAGGACCTTAGTTGTGCATATTGCATTTTGGGACCGATCGGTCAACAAGATGGCTGACAGGCGGCCATCTTGGATTTTGATAGTTAAAGTTTGTTACCGCTATTTCTCAAAAAGTGCTGAAGGGATCTTTCTCAAATTTCATATATAGTTTCCCTACGGCCCTTGTTGTGCATATTGCATTTTGGGACCGATCGGTCTACAAGATGGCCGACAGGCGGCCTTCTTGGATTTTGATAGTTAAAGTTTGTTACCGCTATTTCTCAAAAAGTGCTGAAGGGATCTTTCTCAAATTTCATATGTAGTTTCCCTACGGCCCTAGTTGTGTATATTGCATTTTGGGACCGATTGGTCTACAAGATGGCCGACAGGCGGCCTTCTTGGATTTTGATAGTTAAAGTTTGTTACCGCTATTTCTCAAAAAGTGCTGAAGGGATGTGTCTCAAATTTCATATGTAGGTTCCCCTAGGACATTAGTTGTGCATATTGCATTTTGGTACCGATCGGTCAACAAGATGGCTGACAGGCGGCCATCTTGGATTTTGATACTTAAAGTTTGTTACCACTATTTCTCAAAAAGTGCTGAAGGGATCTTTCTCAAATTTCATAAATAGGTTCCCCTAGGGTCCTGGTTTTGCATATTGCATTTTGGGACCGATCGGTGAACAAAATGGTTGACAGGCGGCCATCTTGGATTTTGATAGTTAAAATTTGTTACCGCTATTTCTCAAAAAGTGCTGAAGAGATCTTTCTCAAATTTCATATACAGGTTCCCCTAGGACCCTAGTTGTGCATATTGTATTTTGGGACCGATCAGTCAACAAGATGGCCGACAGGCGGCCATCTTGGATTTTGATACTTAAAGTTTGTTATCACTATTTCTTAGAAAGCACTATAGCGATCTGTCTCAAATTTTATATGTAGTTTGTTTGAAAAAGTTTGAAAAGCAGGGAAAAGATCCCTCTTTCCATTGTCAGACATAGATCATTCTTTGGTGGGCGCCAAGATCCCTCTGGGATCTCTTGTTTCTGTAACCATGGAAACATTGCTGAAAATCGTAGATTTTTGTGTAAGAATCGTTTCCGGAGCACAACTCTAAAACCAGCAGAGATATTTCCATGAAACTTCATAGACACATTGTTCTTATGGTCTAGTAGTGCCTTTTGCTATTTTTAGGTTTTCATTTTTTGCACTTTTTCCGTAACCATGGAAACATTGCTGAAAATATCATATTTTTGTACCAGGTTCGTTTCCGCAGCATAACTGGAAAACCAGTTGAGATATATGCACGGAACTCCATAGGCACATTTGTCTTATGGTCTAGTAGCGCCTTTTGCTATTTTAAGGTTTTCACTTTTTATACTTTTTTCTGTTACCATGGAAACATTGCTGAAAATGGCAGATTTTTGTGTAAGAATCGTTTCCGGAGCACAACTCTAAAACCAGCACAGATATTTCCATGAAACTTCATAGACGCATTTTATGTAGGACTTCTAATTTTGTATTATGCTTTACTTAATTTATTTAATATGCATGCAGTAAAACTCAGATATATCAAACTCAATTACTAAGTGAACATTCACTTAATTCCTATGTAACTCGTCGCTGTTTAAAACAAATAAAAAATCGCACTGTTAGCTGCTGAACTTTGTTAAAGCTTAGATCAATTCTGGTATTTTTCAAAGAAGCAAATGTTTTCAAAGTTGGTTTCACTTTGTTAAAAAAAACATAAATATGTTTTGTATATATTCTTCAATTGCAGTTGAGTTTTAAAATACTTTCCCTATACTCGTACTAGCATATAAAATTAATGCATTAATTGATTTAGCTCTCCATTGGCGGGGGATCTGAATGTCCTTGTTATTTTTGAATTTTATTTTTGATTTAGAAAAATTTGGAAAACATTTCTGAAATTCAAAATTTATATGGTTTCTAAAATGCTTAAAACTGATCTCAGGCTGTTACAAGTTTGACATTCACTACTGTATAGTTAGTGTTATAACTCTAAGGTCTCCTAGTTTTTACCTAGATGCTGTATGATATTAAAAAAGAAGCAGAAAAACTTGTTATTTTGGAAATAAAATGTCAAAATATCCTTAAAGGCTCGTGGTAAATCAAATTTTATAAATTTAAGTTTAAGAAATTTCAAATGATGTAGCCATGAATGTAAGATTCTATTCATCACATAACTAGTATTAATCAAAAGATAGTCAGAACTTCAGCGATTCTGACAGGAAAAATGGGCATCCATGATATGGTGCTTATAGTTTAAAGCGCACCTTGACCTCAATAAATGACCACCAGATCAGAGTCCAGGGGCACCAAGAAGATATCAACAACTTCCTTTACAAGGAAAAATCTTACAAATTTCTTGAACATTGTTTATTTAATTCTGGATCTATTGAATCCTTGAGAGAATAGCCAGGGCCTATAAGCTCTGGGTCAAAATTTGGATTACTTACAATTTTGTTTTATGTAAGAGTGGCGAAATACGGCCTGGATTCGACGTGTGAACCGAGATAATCATACATCATCACAGACGTCATTAATATCTACGACGCCACAATAGTGTTCGTCTTACAAAATTTATGACATGACCGTAGATGACATTGCTAAACGGGTCAGTGTGATATTATACATGTATCATAAATGCTAATTTTCACAACGGGAATCAATCTGATGGTTCCTGTCGTTATCCTTATTATTGCGCAGTAGTTGACAATCACTATACACAAAACAGCAAAATTGTGAAATGAATTTTCATTGTTAACATTATTGACCTCACCCACCCAGTCTGTAAAGTAATTATTTCCACATAAACAAAACAACACCTTGATGAAGTACATACATGAATTCGTCAGCAGCTCCAGACATTTGTAAATCTGGACAGTGGACACAAAGTAGAATATGCTCATAATCACGACTACTGTTCCGTCACGACTACTGGTTGAGTCCCAGTAGAGAACATTTTTTAGTTATGAATATCAAAAAAATGTAAAAAAAAAAAAAAAAATCAATTAAAAAGTCTCAGAAATGTTCAAAACCGAAACTGAAGAGACTGTTGAGTGTTTAGAGCATTTAATTTATACAAACCTATTTTTACTATGCCCCTCTCCCCCTAAGTGTACAGTAACTTTAAGATAATGTAAAAATTGCGTATGTTAAGCTTATGTGTCATGTAAAACTGCAGTGCATATATCTAAATGTAATAATGTTGATCATATCCATTGTCAAACTACCATTTTTCAGGTTTGTATTCTTTAGGCCTAGTTGTCACTATATATATATATATTTATGATGTGTGATTCTCCTAACATCACTCAACTAAAATCAAAACAAGAAATCCAATGTGAATTGAAAATTGGCCGTTTTATTATCACAAAACGACTTATATAAAATATATAAAACATATATTACATAACAATGACCAATAACAACAAAAGGTCATTAAACAAAGAAAACCATTCACAAAATGTGCAAACTTTACGCCACTTGGCGGAGGAAGTTTGCATGGACACTTTAGAAACATTACTGTGTCCAAGCCACAAACTCCGCCAAACCCCACCAAAGAGTGATGTAAGCATAAAAACAAAAAGAGTAAAAATTGTAGCTTTTAACCAAGCTAAAATATATAAGATACAGTAAATGAGTGAATCAAAGTTATATGGAGTGTTCCTTTATATGCTTATAAAGACTAGGTAACACTGAGCAATGATGCTTGGTCCCTATAAGTTCGAACAAAACACAGATTTTGCACTCCGCTTGTCCCATGGTTTGAAAGTTCCCTGGACTGAAGACGATGCAAACTTTAAGGTGATGTGTAATGTTCATGAGATATTACCATAGAATGGCACACAATTCCGGCCAGTACACATCGACCAACGGCTAGTGCAGAGTTCTTGATACAGCCGTGTTAAACTTATCGTTGCGCGATCCGATTTATCTGCAGGTTATCTTTGATTCAGATACAGGAACACCAGCTCATATTCATATAACATAATACAAAACAAACTTAAAAATGGACATTAAAAAACAACTCAATCTGACTGCAGGGATGCCATGCATCAAACGCAGCAGAAGCTGTACACCAGCTCATATTTATGAAACATAATTACGAAAACAAACTTAAAATTGATAGTAAAAAACAACTCAATCTGTCTGCAGGGATGCCATGCATCCAATGCAGCAGAAACAGAAGTATGAAAATGAAGGTAACAAAATTAAGGTAATACAAATAAAATTGGTAGTAGGAGCAATGGAGCCATGCACCCAAAGCTTAATGATCACTAATACTAAATCACATTTTAACCACCCACAGGGATGCCATGCATCCAAAGTGGGAGTAACAAGTGAAAAGTAAATTGCGAGAAAATAAGAAACGCTATTATGTACAGAAACGAACAAAGTAGCCTACTGCCCACAGGGATGCCATGCATCCAAAGTGGGAGTATGGAAAGACACTATCTTTATAGGCAATAGGGTAATCTGTAAAATGACCTCACTCCGTAATGTTCAAAGCAACCAAAATGGTATAGCTATATTAACAGTATAAGCCTCTGTACTGAACCTGTTGAGAGTCTGCAGGAATGCCATGCATTCAAAGCAGCTCAACTAACAAAAACGTCTGAGCCTATCGTAACTGCTGATCTAATTAAACTGCCAGTGATGGAATACGAATGTAACGTTTGAAAGCATTGGAATGCTACCTGCCCATTGCTTGAATATCAGCCTCGGGAATGCCAAGGCTGGCAGCCAAGCTAGCTGCTCCTATACAGAAACTATGGCTTTTATATGAATCTGACTTGTAACCAGCTACGACTTAAGTTTGCTTCAAAATGTTGCAAAAATAGTGATAAGAGATAGCTTTTCCTCCTGGAAAAAGAGAGAGAGGACCTGCATTATCTCCCCTTAGCTTAAGAAAGCGAAACAGTGCCAAAATCGGACACATTGAGTCGTCCGACTGAGTGATTAAAGACAGTGTTACGGGCGATTGATTGTAATGACAAACCTTATCTCCAACCGTGAGGGGTTCTGGTTGTTTGTTCTAAAAAATGTTATATTAGACAGCTGAAGGATGTTTTGCGGACGGCCATTGTTTGTTATTTCCCCTATACGCAAAAATGTGTGGAAAGCTAGTAAAAACATGGCTTGAAATAGAGATCGATCATACTGTGATCCACATATTTTACCCGAAGATTGTACCAATTGATGAAGAATGTGCTTTGTAATGGGTTGTCTGAAATCGGGTTTCCCCCTGTTTTCTGTAACCCTGTCAGCATTTTGCGAACGATAAAGAATTGAGTAGGATCCTGAAAGTCTCCTAACTTATGTACATATGCTATAGCTAACATATAACTCGTTATCGTAGCCAGTGCCAAGTTTTGCTCTGCTAGGTAAGCTATGAATGACAATATGATATTCACAGGTATGGGCAAGTGACATTTCCTGTCAAAGACCGAGCGTACAAAATTACTTAATGTCTGAAACACTCTTTGATACATTTTTCTGGAATTATCAATCAATGCAGCACTAATGAGCTGTAGAGCTTTCTTGTCTAAAGCCGAAGCAGCACCTCTGAGACCGTGGTGGGAATCCTGTCCATGCGAGGAGCCGCAGCAAGAAACTGTGTTACCTGTAACCGAGACAGGTAGTCAGCCAACACATTTTGTTTTCCTGGAATATGTTTAGCCCGAAAATGAATATTATAACGTAGTGCTACCCCCACTAATCTACGCAACAGCACCATCATATCAAGGTTGGAGGAAGTTTGTTTATTGATTATAGATACCACAGTTACATTATCGGAGAAAAAGAGAATACTCTTGTTTTTTAGCCTAGGTCCCCACGTTTCTAGAGCCACTGTGATTGGAAATAATTCCTTTATGTTAATATGATATGGCCTCATGTCTAAGTCCCATTCCCCATAAAACCAGTGGCTTCCCAGGATGGCTCCAAACCCGAGATTACTAGCATCTGTAAACATATTGAGCCCATCGGACGTTTCCCAAAGATTGGGGAGAAACATAGTTTTATTGTTGAAATGTTCAATGAAAATGAGCCATACATGTAAATCTGCCTTTGCCCCAGCACTTAGCCTAACATGATGATAAGGTTTTGTCAAGCCTCTAGTAGTGATGAACCGATTGTCGTGTTAAATCGGTTGTCGGTCGATTGAGGCATGCCGATTGCGACAATCGATTGAACTTCATCATAATCGATATTCGATAGATATAATAATTTCTAAATATGACCTACAAGTAATAAATGACTTACTTGAGGATTTGTGACAATTCTCTACACTAGTTGTAACCCCAATGTTATTTAATGCTAAAAGTACCTGGTAAATGAACATGCATCACAACACTCACCATACTTTCATGTTATGTTACAAAAGCCAAAGGGCGATTATATATAATTCAGAACCAATGGGTACATGTAGAAAGCAGTAAACAATTATATGTGCAATATTGATATATCAATTTGTTAGACATCTATGTATATATACATGTCCAACACCAAGTTCACCAGCATAATTAGCCTCTAGTTAAGTCAATAAGTCGTCTTAGCCAAGTTCGACCTGGTACTATATCCCTACAAGCAAAATTGGGTAACCCTATCAGTGGTCGAAGCTCCTTTAGAGAAATTTTTGACTTTTGTAAAAAATCTGTTAATAAAACCCTGATCTTGTCTACTTTTCCCACTGGAAGTCTAGCTACCATAGCTGAGGTGTCCAATTCGATACCTAAGAAGGTAAGACATGTTGTCGGTTGAACCGTTTTTTCCTTCTTGATGGGTACCCCTACCTGTTCACACATGTACTGAAAATTATCAAGCGCTTTTTGACATTGATCTGTTCCTGTTGTTCCATCTAAAACATGCACTAACGCTGGAGTCTTGAAATAATTGATCATTACCCAGTGTTATGCTGAACTCAACTTCTCAAATACCTGACAAGAAATAGCGCAACCCATTGGTAGACCCTGTACGAAATAATCTGGTCGGACTCGAATCGGAATCTGATCGGATTTCAATGTTCAAAAATCTGCACGGATTGATATCTTCTCTTTACAGTATATCAAAATCTGATCATAATTTCCTGAATCCGATCGGGAAAACTTTTTTCTGATCGGAAAACAGGGGCATAATATTTAAATGAATAGAGTAAGATTTTCCATATATGGAAAATCCGTGCAGAAAAAAATCCAGTTGTATTAAAATCTCAGCAGATAAAATCCAACTCAATATTCCGACCAGAATTCAGAAAAAAAATCTGATCAGATTTTTCTAAAAACCCAATCGTATTTTGAATTTTATTCCGATTGGATTTTGGAAAAAAAATCTGATAAGATTTTCTGCAAACCAGATGATAGTTTACTGTAGCCACATATCTGATCGGATTTATTAGTACACCATGGAAGTCAACAAAATAAACAAAAACCTAACTAGAAAGTTTGTAAGCAGGATTTTTTATTCAATAATTATCTAATATAGAAGTTAAAAAAGTCAATTTAGACCTTTAACCATATTATGGCTTTTAGCTCATATATCTATAATATTTCTATGCCTCTTTATATATATATACACATATATATATAATTAAGTCCTTTAGGTAATAAGACAATGTTTTATTTGTCCATGATATTCTTGCTCCTATTCGCATTGAAGATTTTTTCCTGGTACAACTGATCCTTCCTTTCATTGATAGTTTAATTTGTTGAAGTAACAAGGTGTAACTGTTCACTTTACATTATCTGAAATACAGAAAAAAAAACCCATTCAATTTAGTTTAAAAAATTAGTTGATCTTCTCTTATCAACATCCTAATACTAATTTTACTTTTATATTAACATTATAGTTATAATTATAAAGCTGCATAAGTATTATAAATTCACTGAAATCCAATAAAATCACAGCTAGGTTTTAGGAAAACAAGCTGGACAAAAAGCATGCATTATTGTATATATGTATTGATTGACCTCTCTGACTGATGAGGTTTCAAACTATTTCTGCTCTGTACATGTATTTGACATATTTTAATAGTTTAAGTGGATGCAAGCTGTAAATTATAGCATAGTGATTCAATTTATGTTACAAACAATATACTGATGCTTCATAAATTCGAATTTTTGTGCTTTGTACTGATATGATCCAACAATATTGATCTCAAGAAGGATTTTACTGGCAATTATATTTAATATGACAATAGCATTCTCATCATTTAACTAAATATATGTCGCACAAGTATCACAATAATTACAGAGTATATATACTCTCCAAATATTTCTATGAATTTAGAACTCACCAGTATGAATATTGCTCTCATGGCTGAAATCTTCATCTCCTTCTCCTTCATGAATGCTCTTCTGTTAATGTAGTTGCATATTACCTTTTACTGAACCATAGAATCCAAAATAGCACAAGATATTTCCATTCCTAGAACACTTTTATAGTGATATATTCACACAAAATCACAGAGAAGAAAATAGTCTCCCTCCATCAACAGCATTCACTTTCAAAAGTGCTAGAATGTAGATTCCGGTTAGAAAAATTGGGGCACAAGAAAGGATTTTCATTCTAAGTGCCAATGTATTAAAAGTGATTTTGTTTTTCATTTGACATATTTGTTTGAAAACAACTACATTACAGACATGTTTATATAATTCTGTAAACATAATTATCATATATTCCAGTAAATAGATTTAATAGATAAATCATACTTGTTTAGATATAAACCTATGCCCTTTGGTTAATTGGCCCCATGAATTTTTATGACTCAGAATCATATCCCTTGACCTCCCTAGTCCAGTGCCCAGCTGGGCCCATCTACATGATAAGAGATGTAGATCTCAGCAACATATTGGTTATACACACTGGCCTGGGATCTGGACTTAATTAGTATACATATATAATATCAAGACAAAAAAAAATAAAATTACCTAATTTACCTACCTGTTATGATAGCTATTAAATAATTAAATAAGAAGAACTTAAAAAATGAATGCTTTAATCGGAATATATATTTATTATAATACCCGTTACATGTATTATGAAAATTGCCAGAGACTGATGGTACTGATGATCATAAAAAATAAACAATAGAAAAAATTATATTGTGTAGAATCATTAATTTCAAAGTTAATTTATATGACATAAAAATTAATGTTTGCTGGCCTCTTTGCTCATATTAGTATGATGATATTACATGTGTTTTATTTCAATATTTGCTGATAAAAAAATCTTAAATGAAACTAAAATTAAAAGAAGATAATTAATTGTTTTTTATGAATATGTTCAAGTGTTAAGTGAATTTGTGGGATTATATATACTCAAAGCTTGAAAATCTTTGTCTGTTTAAAGTTAAAGTTTGGAATCTGTATGTCAGTGAAAACTCTAAGTCAGAAAATCTGTGTCAGTGAAAACTCTAAGTCAGAAAATCTGTGTCAGTGAAAACTCTAAGTCAGAAAATCTGACTCTGTCAATAATACAAAGTTCAGAAATCTATGTCACAGTCGGAATATTTTTCCAATTCTCTAAAATCCAACAGGATATAGAATAGGATTTTACAGGCTGGGATTTTTGCTTCTTAGAATCCGATCAGATATTGCACACAGAATCCGTGTCCGATCGGATTTTTGGTAAATTTTTAAGAATCCGATTGGATTCCAATCGGAATTTCTGTTTTTCCGATCAGAATCCGATTTTGAATTTCGTAGCAGTTCATAATCAGCAGGACGTATTGGAACTATCCTAAATGCGGATTCTAAGTCAGTTTTCGAAAGTAGTGTTCCCTTCCCAAACTTATTTATTTGAAATATGGCATCATCTAGTGTTTCATACTGGACTGTTTTATCTTCATCCCTAATGCCATCGTTAATTGACTCGCCCTAAGGAAATTAAACCTAACGGGGAAATTTGTAGATGCTCGTATGGTGAGGAAAGAAAAGGGCCTGCTATACGATTCAAGTTGATTTCTGTTTGAATTTTTTGCAACAAACATGCTAGATTTTGTTCTGCCGAAATGAGATTTTTACTAAATCTAAATGTGCGAGGGCCATTATACTGTAATGAGAACCCATTGTTAAACCCATCTTCTAAAAACTTGAAATCATTATGTGCAAAACCTTCCAGAAAGAGTGCTAGCCTGTCGAAACGCACTGGGGTAATAGCTAATATTGGCTCTTTAGTTTTGTTTGTTATTCTTATTGCTGTTGACATTTGAGGGCTGTGCTGGTTTGTTGTTGGTGGGGGGCTAGGTGTGGACGCTGTTTTTGTTACATTTGCGAAAATAATGTGGCCCCCCGCATGTTTTACAGGTATGTTTAAAACTACACTGTGATCTGTTACAAAACCCTTTTTTTGAAAGGCAAAGTAAACCCTGTCCTGTGACTGACTTTGCTGGTTATTGTGGTTCTGAGAACCTTGACCCTTACGATTTACATGGTAGGTCATTGCCTCCAAAAACAACTCCTGGTTGACCACCTCAAAAGGTAGTTGTTGTGGAGCTGCTTCTCTCCACTTTCTAAAATTAATATCATAGGCGATAGCCGCCTGATCTCCCGCCTTCCTGGATATCTGCTGAATAGTACTGGCGTACTTCATTAGAGGGCCAGCCAATTCCGGCTTAGCTTGTGTTAAAATTGTAACTAAAATTTGGAATGCCGATGTCCAATGATCCAAATTTTTTATGGTCAATGGTTTGGTTTTAGGAACCAAAGCTAGGGAATTGGTCTGAATTGTGATATCAAATTGTTCATGACCTTTGTTGTGCAATAATGCACCGAACTCTACAAATTGATCTGCCCAGATTTTTTGTTTCACCCTAAGATCAACATGAACATCCAGGGGGCGGGAGATAGAAGATACATTGGTTGAAGTACCTAAACCTAGAGCTGGTGTACCTGTGATGTCTATAATTGCCTGCTCCACCATTGGATGATGCTCCTGTTGAGTGTTGTTGTGGTCTGATGCTATCAGTTGTCCTGCCTGCATGACCAACCCCTCGGCCTTCATCCGATCTAGCAGTTCTGCCACTATGGCCGAAATTGATGGTACATGACATTTGTCGTGGCCACGTTCTGAGATTCTGTGCCCGGGGTTGTCTGCTCTGTTGGAGTTGAAGCCTCCTGTGATGTATGTTGACTCTCTGTTCTAGTGGTTGCTATCAGCGAATGTCGCAGCGCCGCTGCTCGTTTACGCCTTGTAGGTGGCATGATTCCAGTTTTACCTCGTTGGAATAAATAAAAGAAAGAAAAGAAAATCCAAAATTCATGAATGATAATAATTACCTAAACTCATAGTAATCTTCAGGCTAGACAAGTATTACGTACTAATCCTACATAACTGATTAAGTACAGTTGTGCTAGCTTTCAAAAACTAGTATCTTGATTAAAATGGTTTTATAACACAAAAACCTGCAATAATATCAAACTAAACAAACGAAATAGTACTGAAAAACACTTAAAATACTGCCAAAATTGTACTTGTCAACCGAAGCTCGCATACTTAGCGTGATAATGTGAAAACCAACCGGAAACATGCCAAAACAATGATGTTTAGCTTAGACTAAACCCACCTATGGCAATAAGGCATACCTAGTGAGAAAATGTTCAATCAGCCAAAACAATGGTGTCTAAATTAGACCCACCTATGGCAAACTGGTAACATACACCAGAACTGTGTTCTGACACTACCGAGCAACTATCTCACTTCGCCACCAACCCGTTTTTCACGGCCACACACGTGTACATAGGCAAACTACTACAGCGCTACCACACATGTGAACTTTACAGCGAGCGTCTAAAAATAGCCTCACTAAGTCACTGTAAACAAAGGAAGTGCGCTCTATAATATGTGCGCTGACCATACTCAACAGACAACGTGTTGACAAAACAAAGTGTAAAATTCGGTACCTTCAAACCGACATAGGCTTAAGATAACTAGTATGTACTCACTTCTTAACATTGACGATGCATAGCAATAATTGCCCCTCTAACACTTCGCACATATTTGGTGACGCCATGTTGCCGATTCAAATGAACCCCATCTGGATGAAAAATGTCCGCCATACACTGTTTTAAACCCTGATGTTTATGGTAATGAATATGTCGTATACCAGTCACCGCAGCCTTTATCTCTCTATTCACAACACAAACTCGTTCATTGTAATCATCCAACGGAATGTTCCGAGTACATTTACGAAACAGTAGTTGCATAACGCATACATGTCTGACCCCAAAACCAGCTACTATCCACTCTGCTACAGAAACAATGTCCTTTGCAATTCGAATAGGGTCTAAACCCACACAGTCCACATCGTTGCCGCCTATCTGCAAAACAACTGCATCTGGACGTGCCTCTGACAAATGATCCACAAACAATCTAGATGTAATGTCACGTACTTTGCCGCCCCCTTTTCCCAGCATTCTAACTGAAATCTCAGTAGCTCTCAAGTTCAAATTATTCCAGCGATTACCTGGCCTCGAAACCTTGTCGTTGAGCCTCCGGACAAAGCTATGTCCCAACACTGACACCTGAACTACCATACTGTAACCCCACAGGTAAACACAATCGCTGAACTATGAACTCTGTTGAACTTTTAAAACATGAAAAGGGGATTCTTACTTATGGCCTCTGCGCTGATATCTGAAGTGACGCTAACCGCAGTCACGTGATCAGAATTCATGCGCTCAAACGGTAAAGAGGCTAGATCCTATACAGAGTACCAACGGAAAGAAATCCCTCCGCGAAGAACATAGTGCAATATAAACATGTAAAAATACAACATTACATATGTAATACACATCATAAATGTAATTAAATTGACTTCGTATTTAATTATGATTTTTTGGGCTAGCTGCCATCACATCTTGCACTTCTGTTATCTGGTTGAAGGTCCCATACATTCTATAAAAGCCTACATGTAAAACAAACTAGTTCCAATTGTTTTCTGTCAAACACAAATTTGTAACAATTACACATCTTTTGAACACAAGTTTATCAAAATCAAACCTCACTAGATACTAAGTTAGTCATTTCTTGAATTACAGGGGTCTAGGCATTTTCATGTGTAGAATAATGGTACTAATTAGTGCTAGAATTTATGTAGCTTAAATGTATTGGACATAATATATAATACATATTGTAAAAAGTCAATTACTATTCTTTACTTACACCACTTATGATGTATTGGTGTGTATTTTATATAATTAAGACCAGCAGATAGGATAACGAGTACGTGACTAAGTGACTGTAAGTCTAAAAAAATACAATCTTACACACACGAGCACTGATGAAGTAAGTTTGAAAGTGGCTTCTTTAATACAGTAGTATCGATAGCATATACAGTAAAAGGATATATATCACTGATATACATAAATACACAAATATATATCGGAAAAGATATCACACTCCTGACGCTGTAAGCCTGTAACAGTAGCTACATGTATATCGTACATGTATAACACTGAAGAATGCGATCATCTTTTAAGGAAACGCGTATAATATGACTCTATTAATGCTTCTGTTGTAATCCAAGATTAAATCTGTTATGTGTTCCCCAATTTATCAACACTTTTCCTGATTTCTAATCTCTATTTTACTATGGTACCAATTCCAAAAAGCGACCAAACACTTATAGAATATAACTGTTACCCCTTCGGGGCCCCACTCACCTTATAGAGACGAAGAGAAGTCAGTTTATGTGGTTTTGGTAGATCATTCACAAATCATAGTTGTTGTCATAGCTCAAATTCGTTTCCATATGTATATATTCTCAGCAATTCACAACATTTCTTAGTTTAGATAATCCCCTTATTCACTTCGAATCAGCAGTTGATTCTAAGCCGGTGAGATTTCACTGCAAAGCTAGCTCCATTGCGGTAAACAACTTTTATTTCCGGACATGCGCAAAGTAGCATTTCTAAGCTTTGGAGGCGTTAACTTTTGACTTTTTGTCGGACCGCGCATAAGTCTAAAATAAAATTTTGTATATTTATATCTTTGGACCTCTTAACTTTCTAGACTTGTAATTTGGGGAAAGTTCATAACTTTTTAGGGCAATTACACCATATCTTGTCATTGTTTGTTTTACGGACCCTGAAAGATACGGATTATGCGGCTTTAAGTTTATTGTAGTTTAGATAATATACCGGTGACTTTACAGTGGAGTGACTATTATAATTATAAAGTTATTGTTATTTGTAGGCTGAGAGTTCAGAAGGTCGAGAGTGGATGCTTAGTGAACCATGCCTAAACCAGACCCTTGACCATGTTACCACACTCCTCTCTGCTGACAACCTGTGGACCGCTAGCAATGCTGCACTAGTTCTTGCCAGGTAATAGATTGAATGAATACCAATATCTGTCAACTCTCAGAATTTTGATGTTCATTGTGCCTGTAATGAATTCATTGAATTGAAATGAATTGAATGTTCTGGAAAATGTGGTGCAGGGGATTGGAGACGATGTGTGGGTGAGAAAATAGAAGGAAACACCTTTTCCTGCTGCCGCCGGCCTAGCTTGCAAATTTAGAAGTGCTGATTTTTCACGTCAGATAGGGGTTCTGTTATTTTCATGATTTCCCATTGGAAATTCAGTTAGAATATTTAAGTACTGATTTATTAATAGAAGGATTTTAATCCCATTTGTCAGAGTATTTATCACTCTGACCTTATATAATTGGAAACACATGTTACCAATGGGGGGATTATAACTTTGGTAGCTAGACCAGAGCCCTTACTTCCTTCCTGTACACAATCAATAAATAAGGCGAGGTATTAATTATCTTGTCCTTATAGGTCTTAATTCACTAGACACCACAAGGTCTTAAAGTAAGAACCAGCTAACTGTTTAAAGCTGCATGTGGTAATTTTACATACATAAAATTGTCTACTATCATTGTCTTAAGGTTATTACATAATACATGTATATAGACCGTCCCTTCTGGTTTCCTCTCAAGGATTTTAGTGAAAAATTTCATCACAATAGTAAAGTTATCTTTTTTTCTGAAAAAATGATCTCAACAAAAATCAAATTTTTTTTTAATTTCCTCGAAGATTGGCTTATTTGCAATAAGAAAAACCAATAAAAAGTATACCTCACCACATTATTTTTCAAAATATGACCGATTTGCTTTCTAATACGTACCCCTTAATTTTTGGCCTGAAAACGTCAAAAATCTATAGCACTTTTAAACAATTTAATATGTTATTCATTTACCATTGTTAGTTTTCTATATTTATTAAATTATTGGAGCATACAAGATAACACAATAATTACATAGATCTTAATAATTTTATTTATTCATTATATAAACTATAACAAACCAGTTTGCAGGCTACATGTAGGCCTGACCTCAAACTTTCAAAAAAGAATCTAATTCATCAGGAAATATATCAGCTTTTTCTGAGACAAATAGTTTGCTCTGTGTGATACTGTATTAAAATGGAATATTTTCCGTAATGGCATCTTTCAAATTATAAGTAAAGATTTTAACAAAAAATTAAATGAAAATATTTTCTAGCAACTTTATTTCCGTATTTTGTTTGTCCGGTTCCGGATGAAAATTAGTATGAAGAGTGCCTATTGAAGCTCTAAACTCAAATATTTTCCTTTCAAAACAATTACACTAACTTCCTTCGGCATCCATATACTGTGTAGATTTATTTCTATTTTGCAAAAAGATAGGTATACAATTATAATGATAACGGTCATTCATTTGTTACTACTGATGTGAAGTTTTTTTTCATTTTGTGTTCCTGTAAATCCATGTGTACTCCATCTGATTGTTTAGCAACTATTAATTATGATTCTTGGATTTTACTTAATTCATACGTGAATCTTCAAAATTATACTATATTTACGTATTGCCACACCTTTAGATTGATACACTTCAAGTAAACACCCGGAAAGGTTCCAGATGAAATATTTACTCGAATGCCGATGTCAGAAGCGAGATATAATAGATTGGTACCGAGAAATAAAATACATTTGCTGGGATCCGGCTAGCGACGTTACAAACGTATGACGTCACAGAAGGGACAGTCTACGTTAATAACTTAATATTCACTTAATAACCAAGAAGCCTAGAGACCTGATATTGGGCCTGTGACATGCTGGAATGAAGGGCTACCAAATTTGTTCAAATGAATGACCTTGAGTGCCATTGAAGATTACAGTGGTCAATAAGGCTAAAAATTTTAAACGAAATATGTCTTGTTAATAACCAAGAGGCCTAGAGACCTGATATTGGGCCTGTGATTGCTGGAATGAAGGGCAACCAAGTTTTTTCAAATGAATGACGGTCGGCCTTGACCTTTATTCAATGACAGGCATCAAATAGGCTAAAAACTTTTTTTTATCAAGAACCAAGAGGCCTAGACACCTGATATTACCTGCCTGGTTCATGCATAGAAATTCTTATTGGTTCTCAATGTCATAAGTATGATTAGGGCTGTAACAATGCATCTAACTATCAATAGTTATGTCAGTACTATCCTCTCACCTAAATGTCTAACATCTGATTGGAGAACAATTCTGGGAGCTTAGAAGTGAACAATAAGTTAAAAGATCACGTACAGGTTTCCAAAAAATAAACATTACAGGTTTCTGAAATAGTATCATCAGCTTTATCCTCCGCCTTATATTCAAAATAGGCCTACACACACCATGCAAATACTTGTCTATCCTACGAACAAAAAACGAAAGTTATGACTATGAAGAATTTAGTCTTCGGATGTATATCGCGTTCATAGACTGATACATCCATCAAAAGCATTGAGCAGCTCAACGGTCATACCATCAGATAGGCTATATCACAGTGACTTTCCTTGGTTGAAAATCAAATATAGCAGCTTGCTCGGAGCGCCACTTTAGACTGGATCACTTATTAACTCTGAAAACAATACAAAATCATTCCGCCTCGTTTCCTCGAATTATTGATATATGATCAATTTTTTAAATTGAAAAAAAACAAATTTTTTAAAAATAACATAAAGGTTTCATTGTTACCGTAAAAACTGGTATAATTTGCGCACTAGTGTAATTTGCGCAGGTACTTTTTAGGGCTGAAAATGCTGAAAAAAATCTACTATCAGTATATTTTGCGCATCAAAATTTTTTTGGGGAAAACGATGTCCAGGGAGTCCCAAAATCGGTGTATGAAGGTGACAATTTCAATGCAAAATATTCCTCATAAATGCTTGACAACATGCACAAAGAAGTGTTGTATTAAGAAGAAATAATATATTAAAACCACATTGTGTTTGTTTTCTTTTATTGGCCACCGTAACCTGAAACTAAAATATCTTGCAGATGTCCAAAACATCGGCGGTCCGGTTCGCCGTACTCCGTGCACATGTCAACGTTTTGAGATATTACACATGAATAGTAATCAGGAATATTCAAAAAGATTAGAATCTATTTGTTTAAAATTGTCAAAATAAGTAATTAGTGTGTTTGAGATCATTAACAATCAACAGCAATCGGCTAGCGGATACGTTAGCTTGCAACTTGTACGGTAACAGATCCAAGCTGATGGCTAATTAAAATTATCAATACGGTTGAATATGTCACTAACCTTGTAGCTTGTTAATTCTGCAGTAATAAAATTGCAAACCACTTATTGAAAGTCCTAAATATAGGTCAGTTTAGGCATCTTATAAATCACGCGTGTGTTTTGACTTTTTGCACACGGCCTGCAGCCGGGCCCTACGGAGTTTCATGTGCAAAGCTAAAGGCTAATTATATACAACAATACGGTTGAAAATTTCACTAACCTTGTAGCTTGTTAATGGGGCAAATGTAAACAAGACATCATGGTCATAACTTAACACTTTAATTAGCCATAGATAATCCACTGTAATAGATGAGGCATTGTTTTTACAATCTTTAATACCTTTTATTATATAAAATGGCTACCATACACAGAGCGGTAGATTTCTTAAAACTACTCTGTCAATGTAATTTGCGCACCCCCAACTTCAAATTTTATTTTTGTACAGAAAAAGTGCGCAAATTACACAAGTTTTTACTGTATGTTCCAACTCAAACTGCAGCTATCGGAACTCTATCTTCGGTCATTCTGACTACCGTAGTTACCCAACATAGCAACCAACACCATTTTAAATTTGACGATGAACATGTAATCTCAGTAGAATTATTTATGTAAATACCCTAAAATCTTGATAATTAGCCTGAATCTAAATTAAGCCGGTCTTGAAAGTAAGCCTTGGATTTCTTACAGTTAAATGTATCTTGAAAATATGTTGGTATACCATACTACACTGGGTTCCTACTGGAAAGCAATTTGTTTTACACATCTGTAAGTTCAAAAAAGGGACAACAATTAGTTTAATGAATTAAATTTCATTTTTACAGATTGAGCATTTCTGAAAACGGATGCCTGAAAGTTTTAGAACATGAGCATTCCCAACACATACTGTCCCGGTTGGTTCAGTCTCTAGGTGTGGATGAGGCAGGTGAGTGGCTAAAATATGAGGAACAGTCCTCTATCTGTAACCACACACAAATACTCAGTAAGACAGTCCTATATCTGTAACCACACACACATACTCAGTCAGACAGTCCCCTACCTGTAACCATGCACACACATATACTCAGTCAGACAGTCCTCTATCTGTAACCACACACACATACTCAGTCAAACAGTCCTCTATCTGTAACCACACACATACTCAGACAGTCCTCTATCTGTAACCACACAAACAAACTCAGTCAGACAGTCCTCTATCTGTAACCACACACATACTCAGTCAGTCAGTCGTCTATCTGTAACCACACACAGCCATACTCAGTCAAACAGTCCTCTATCTTGAACCACACACATACTCAGTCAGACAGTCCTCTATCTGTAACCACACACATACTCAGTCAGACAGTCCTCTATCTGTAACCACACACATACTCAGTCAGTCAAACAGTCCTCTATCTGTAACCACACACACATACTCAGTCAGACAGTCCTCTATCTGTAACCACACACATATACTCAGTCAGACAGTCCTCTATCTGTAACCACACAAACATACTCAGTCAGACAGTCCTCTATCTGTAACCACACACATACACAGTCAGACAGTCCTGTATCTGTAACCACACACATACTCACTCAAACAGTCCTCTATCTGTAACCACACACATACTCAGTCAGACAGTCCTCTATCTGTAACCACACACACATACTCAGTCAAACAGTCCTCTATCTGTAACCACACACACATACTCAGTCAGACAGTCCTCTATCTGTAACCACACACATACTCAGTCAGACAGTCCTCTATCTGTAACCACACACACATACTCAGTCAGACAGTCCTCTATCTGTAACCACACACATACTCAGTCAGACAGTCCTCTATCTGTAACCACACACATACTCAGTCAGACTGTCCTCTATCTGTAACCACACACACATACTCAGTCAGACAGTCCTCTATCTGTAACCACACATATACTCAGTCAAACAGTCCTCTATCTGTAACCACACACATACTCAGTCAGTCTGTCCTCTATCTGTAACCACACACATACTCAGTCAGACAGTCCTCTATCTGTAACCACACACATACTCAGTCAGTCAGTCCTCTATCTGTAACCACACACATACTCAGTCAGTCAGTCCTCTATCTGTAACCACACACATACTCAGTCAAACAGTCCTCTATCTGTAACCACACACACATACTCAGTCAAACAGTCCTCTATCTGTAACTGCACACACATACTCAGTCTGACAGTCCTCTATCTGTAACCACACACATACTCAGTCAGACAGTCCTCTATCTGTGACCACACACACATACTCAGTCAGTCTGTCCTCTATCTGTAACCACACACATACGCAGTCAGACAGTCCTCTATCTGTAACCACACACTTACTCAGTCAGCCTGTCCTCTATCTGTAACCAAACACACATACTCAGTCAGACAGTCCTCTATCTGTAACCACACATATACTCAGTCAAACAGTCCTCTATCTGTAACCACACAAACATAATAAGTCAGACAGTCCTCTATCTGTAACCACACATATACTCAGTCAAACAGTCCTCTATCTGTAACCAAACACACATACTCAGTCAGACAGTCCTCTATCTGTAACCACACACACATACTCAGTCAGTCAGTCCTCTATCTGTAACCACACACATACTCAGTCAGACAGTCCTCTATCTGTAACCACAGATCTCTAGCCAATAGTCTCCCCCACCCCCTGGAAATAATTCGAAAGGGGGGAAAGAATCAGCTAGCCAATAGTTTCTCTCTAGATATAATCAAGAGGGGGGAATGAATCAGCTAGCCAATAGTTTCCCCCCTAGATATAAACATACTCAGTCAGACAGTCCTCTATCTGTAACCACACACATACTCAGTCAGACAGTCCTCTATCTATAACCACACACACATACTCAGTCAGACAGTCCTCTATCTGTGACCACACACACATACTCAGTCAGTCTGTCCTCTATCTGTAACCACACACATACTCAGTCAGTCTGTCCTCTATCTGTAACCACACACACATACTCAGTCAGACAGTCCTCTATCTGTAACCACACACATATACTCAGTCAGACAGTCCTCTATCTGTAACCACACACATACTCAGTCAGACAGTCCTCTATCTGTAACCACACACATACTCAGTCAGTCAAACAGTCCTCTATCTGTAACCACACACACATACTCAGTCAGTCAGTCCTCTATCTGTAACCACACACATACTCAGTCAGTCTGTCCTCTATCTGTAACCACACACATACTCAGTCAGACAGTCCTCTATCTGTAACCACACACATACTCAGTCAGACAGTCCTCTATCTGTAACCACACACACATACTCAGTCAGACAGTCCTCTATCTGTAACCACACACACATACTCAGTCAGACAGTCCTCTATCTGTAACCACACACATACTCAGTCAGACAGTCCTCTATCTGTAACCACACACATACTCAGTCATAGAGTCCCCTATCTGTAACCACACACATACTCAGTCAGACAGTCCTCTATCTGTAACCACACACATACTCAGTCAGTCTGTCCTCTATCTGTAACCACACACACATACTCAGTCAGACAGTCCTCTATCTGTGACCACACACACATACTCAGTCAGACAGTCCTCTATCTGTAACCACACACACATACTCAGTCAGTCTGTCCTCTATCTGTAACCACACACATACTCAGTCAGACAGTCCTCTATCTGTAACCACACACATACTCAGTCAGACAGTCCTCTATCTGTAACCACACACATACTCAGTCAAACAGTCCTCTATCTATAACCACACACATACTCAGTCAAACAGCCCTCTATATGTAACCACACACATTCTCAGTCAGTCAGTCGTCTATCTCTAACCACACACACCCATACTCAGTCAAACAGTCCTCTATCTGTAACCACACACATACTCAGTCAGACAGTCGTCTATCTGTAACCACACACACATACTCAGTCAGACAGTTCTCTATCTGTAACCACACACATACTCAGTCAGTCAGTCCTCTATCTGTAACCACACACATACTCAGTCAGACAGTCCTCTATCTGTAACCACACACACATACTCAGTCAGACAGTCCTCTTATCTGTAACCACACACATACTCAGTCAGTCAAACATTCCTCTATCTGTAACCACACACATACTCAGTCAGTCAAACAGTCATCTATCTGTAATCACACACACATACTCAGTCAGTCAAACAGTCCTCTATCTGTAACCACACACACATACTCAGTCAGTCAGTCCTCTATCTGTAACCACACACACACTCAGTCAGTCAGTCCTCTATCTTTAACCACACACATACTCAGTCAGTCTGTCCTCTATCTGTAACCACACACATACTCAGTCAAACAGTCCTCTATCTGTAACCACACACATACTCAGTCAGACAGTCCTCTATCTGTAACCACTCACATACTCAATCAGTCTGTCCTCTATCTGTAACCACACACACACATACTCAGTCAAACAGTCCTCTATCTGTAACCACACACACATACTCAGTCAAATAGTCCTCTATCTGTAACCACATACTCAGTCAGACAGTCCTCTATCTGTAACCACACACACATACTCAGTCAGACAGTTCTCTATCTGTAACCACAAACATACTCAGTCAGACAGTCCTCTATCTGTAACCACACACACACTCAGTCAGACAGTCCTCTATCTGTAACCACACACACATACTCAGTCAGACAGTCCTCTATCTGTAACCACACACATACTCAGTCAGACAGTCCTATATCTGTAACCACACACACACTAAGTCAGTCTGTCCTCTATCTGAAACCACACACATACTCAGTCAGTCTGTCCTCTATCTGTAACCACACACATACTCAGTCAGTCAAACAGTCCTCTATCTGTAACCACACACACATACTCAGTCAGACAGTCCTCTATCTGTAACCACACACATACTCAGTCAGACAGTCCTCTATCTGTAACCACACACATACTCAGTCAGACAGTCCTCTATCTGTAACCACACACATACTCAGTCAGTCAAACAGTCCTCTATATGTAACCACACACACATACTCAGTCAGTCAGTCCTCTATCTGTAACCACACACATACTCAGTCAGACAGTCCTCTATCTGTAACCACAAATCTCTAGCCAATAGTCTCCCCCACCCCCTGGAAATAATTCGAAAGGGGGGAAAGAATCAGCTAGCCAATAGTTTCCCTCTAGATATAATCAAGAGGGGGGAATGAATCAGCTAGCCAATAGTTTCCCCCCTAGATATAAACAAGAGGGGGTAAAGAATCAGCTAGTCAATGGTTTTTCTCCTAAAACTAATCAAGAGAGGGGGAAAGAATCAGATATCAGATACCCCGGGGGATAAAAGTAACTGGGGAGGGGGGGGGAATAATCAGCTAGCCATTTTTTTCCCCGGGGAAGAAATCAGCTAGCCAATTCTTTCCCCGGGGAAACTTATCAGAGGGGGAAAGAAATGGCTCCTACACGGGTTCTAAAAAGTTTCATTTGGTTGTATTCTTGATATGTGCCAAGTTTCATGCTTTTATCAAAAAGTGCACAATTTGACCAAATTTCTGCACAAATCCGCTGGACTAACAGGCTTGGAATAATTCATAAGAATATTACTAAGTAAGTTGATATAAATAATAATTGATTGCACTAACCTTAACATGTTTAAATTAAATGAATTAACATACAACAACTGGACATTTTGTACGGCATTTTCACAAAAACTTCCGTGGGCGAGACTAAAAACTACTTCTGGTACGGAATCCGGAAATAATATAAAGTATGGAAAGAGTTAAGATATATATTTACTGAGAATAGGTATGCCCTTCCGTTTAGGGCTGGGACGTTTCACATTTTTTCGAATCGAAGCGAGTTCAATTTTTAGCATCTCAGTTAGAATATTTTCAATTCAAATATAAATTATTATTAGTAAAATGTCTATAGTACTTATCATTCAGGAATTCTTTCACTTTGGATTATTTTTATCAGCCAGTCATTTATAACAACTCCCATAACAAGATAAAAGACCTTACGGATCTACAAAAAATAAGGAGAAATAAATAATTAAACATGAAATTATGAACAATATATATAGTGAATATACAATATTGTACATTTGAGCATTTGGCAAAGTCAGGAGTTACGTTACTTAATACTTATGTGGGCAACACTGTGGGTGAACATTAACTGGTAACAACATGTTAGCAATGTCTATACAAATTTTATGAATACTTACTGTATATATATATATATATTAAGAATAAAATATATCAACACGGCATTCCTTTTCGCTAACGTTTTCAGGCCTTTCAGGCCATCTTCAGGCCATTGTTTATTTACTTTATATATATATATATCTATGATCAAATAACAGGAATGTTATCATTTCTAAGTGTTTTATTATGTGCTCTTGTGAGTCTTGTCGATTTTTTCCATCTGCCACAAAAGGAAAGTAGCAATCGAAAGCACTGTTTTTTTTGTGTACACATGGTAAACAAACAGGCTGGCATGAAATGCCAAAATTCTGTGAAACAGACACATTTAACTAATGTTAAATACTTCTGGTGCATACATTTCTGCATAATTATATTCTAACAAGTTTCCCATCTTGAGAATTTATATATAATATCCCAGATCACCTGGGCGCCACCATTTTTTTTATTTTTCTAGTTTCCGGAGGAATATAAACAAGGTTGTGCTGTATGATTGCTATTAGACAAAAACCTATCAAAAAATGACCAAAATTGTCAAAATTTCATAATTTATGTATACTTTGAATGGTTACCATAACAACCGAAGCTGCAAAATTAAAAAACTGTGATTATTAATTAAATTAAGAGTGTACTAAATAGGTTAAATCTAAGAATTTAAATACTAAATAACAGTTTTGAAAATTTGACAGATTTGGGGGGCCAAAAAGGGCCAAAACCATACATAGTCCTTTCCAATTACTCTTGCAAACTTCTTTTTATGCCAGGTCGTGGAATGAATGCTGCTTTTGCCATAGGGAGACTTTGTGACATAGAAGCTGGGAGAAAGAGGTTATTACAGTTAGTGGAGTCCGAAAGAATGGTTAGTACAGCGATGATAAATATAACAATCAAGATACTTTTTATCATATAGCAACAACATACATTTTGAAGAATCTCGCATCAAAATGTATTCCGAAAATGGAGCGAAGACCACCTTAATTATGTCCCTCTGTCCTCAAAATTCTGACGTTACATCATTATTTTCCCGCCATTTCATTGGTTCTGTCATGACATCATAATGGATTTCCTGCCTGGCACAGGCAAATGAAAATTGCTCATATAACACGAGTGACTACAAAAATATTACACAGGCGAAATCATTGGATATCAGCTAGCATATTCCTTCAGTCACACTCTACATAACTAGCAGCAAAAAGTTAAATTTGACCCTGATATTGTTAGTATTTGAAGATGTACTTAAAATAAAGCTATATCCAAGAATATTGATAATGATTTCTCAATAACTTTGGTACAGCAGCTGTTGAAAGTCAATACTTGTAAACATGCCTTCATTTTAAAGTGGTCACCATAGAAGTTACATTGATTATAACCAAACGGAAGTTGGAAAGTTCATGACCCATTCTCGGAAGAGTTTTGGAAAGACGTTACGTAGTTATGGTAGTCACATGGTGTTCTCAGCAACGACGTTACAATCGGCTAACTTCGGTTTGTTTGAAAAGTTGAACCCACTTAGGCATTTTCAATATTTATTTTGATTTTAATTAAAATTTTCTGAATCGTAATGTCCATTTTGACTTTGATTTAGTCCTATCTCTGCATGATTTACAACAGGATTTCTTTTTTAATTTCTTCTCTAATCAAGAAAAAAAATAAAGGACTTGAGATTATTGAATTATGACTTTTATGCTGTTTCTGTGGTTACAGCTCTCATCATTAGCCAAAATGTTGAGTTGTGATGACACTGGATCCAGTAAAAATGCCTGTTTTGCCCTGAGTTGCCTAGCGACAAATGTTGAAGGCCACACCCGTCTCCTTAACAATCTTCATTCTGATGACATCCTGCATACGCTGGCCAACCTCCTCACAGCAGAAGACACGGAAACCGGATGGTTTGCTGCCATGTAAGGTTTCTTTAGGTTTCTAGGTTGATCCCGCTTTATAGAAGATATTTTAATTAATGATGTTTTTGCTTTTAGTTAGAATTGTTTGTCAATCTTTCATTGCCATTTTAAAATCATCATCATTATCCATATGTCCATCAACTATCAACTTCTTCTTATAACCGCTTTTCGGAATTTTAACAAAATTTGACTTATGGGGCACTGACTGAAAATTATACAAATGGTTAGGCTGACCACCCCGGTGGCCTGAGGGGCGGGGCCAAAATGGGTTAATTTAGCTGTTGTCATAAAAATGACATCTTCTCTAAAACTAAGAGCTGGATAGGGCTCATATTGCATTGGTAACATCCTTATGGGGTGGGGACTGAAAATTGTGCAAATGGTTGGGCTGAGTATAATTAAGTCTAATCCTGAACAATCTTGGAATATAGCTCAGGATTCATTTCAGCCTGCGGGATTCAGATGCTGAATGACATAATTATGCTGCATTTCACTTTTCCTTCATTTTGTATTACTTTCAGATGGTTTTAAATATTCCATTATAGTTATGTAATAATTAAATCAACAATGCAGAACGAGCGATACTTATAATTACGTGTAATTATTGTTATAGTGCAGGGATAACTTGAAGTTTTCTCGCGATCACTTTGAGTTTATATCAAACAACTTCCACTGTATATATAAAACATATATGTGGCGACAAATGGCAGTCACTTCCAGTACAACCTGAATATGCATCGGGCACCTAGCATTGTTGATGTTTTGACCAGTATTTATGTACTGAACAACAAAGACACATTTTATATAACTCTACTTTATTTACACTATAGAAAAGTTATTTTGCTAAATTTACTAGCTCCCTACTTTTTCCAAAATCCTCACTTATATCAGCTGTGTGCTAGTCTTTCGAACTACCAAACACACCTAGAAGCTAACCACACCCGCACTCATGTGTTTCCGACGAGCCAATCACCTTAGAGGTGGGCGGGGCTTAATACTGATAACGTCATCAGTTGCCAGGCGACATGATAATCAAGCTCTGCCTCGGGAAATACTGTATAGTTGCTAATATTTGCGAGTATTTTGATTTCACTGAATTTGCAGGTCCATCCAAAACCGTGAAATTTAATACCTAGCGAAATTTATCAAAATCATGGTTTCATGTATTATAGCCTGTCATAAGAATGGGACTTGTAAAGGCTATAGAAATATAATTCACGAAAATAAACCCCCGGAACAAGTTCAAAACAGTAAATTGCAAAATTTTACACCCGCATAATTTAACAAGCATACAGTAGACAAGTCTGGGGAAACCAGAAACTTGCTTTATCCCTCAACCCCATACTTCAACTTTATGTTATACCATGGAATATTCCGTCTTTGCATATTACAGAGTTAGCTCCCTTTCGGGTAGGTATCGTTTGTTACGTCATTATTTTGTGAGCGCAATTCACATTGTTTTCTCCGAAACGTATGACGTTACGCTCCCAAACACGTGACGTCACAATCAATACCTACCCGCAAGGGCAGATAACTCTGTAATATGCAAATTCGGAATACATTTAGACAGGCAACATATGTATATAACGATACTAAATCAGAGAATGACTATTACTCTTAGGACCCTGAGGACCCTGGCAAGTCAGCCCCGTGGATGTCTGAGATTGAGGGATCACCATCAAGTCATTCCAGCCCTTAAGGTAGGTTTTCACACTACTTTATTTTGACATTTTAAAATGGGTGTAGACTTGCTAATAAACTCAGATGCAACCTACAATAACAAAATATCAGATGATTGGGAAACAATTGGCATCAGAATTTGGAAGTACTGATGATAAAAAGCCACAAGTAAGACACAGTCAAAAGATCCTTTCTTCTCTACATGATAAATAGATGAAGGTACCTGTGGTGTAATTTGGTGATTACCTGTAGATGAAGGTACCTGTGGTGTAATTTGGTGATTACCTGTAGATGAAAATACCTGTGGTGAAATTTGGTGATTACCTGTAGATGAAGGTACCTGTGATTTAATTTGGTGATTACCTGTAGATGAAGGTACAAGTGGTGTAATTTGGTGATTACCTGTAGATGAAGGTACCTGTGGTGTAATTTGGTTATTACCTGTAGATGAAGGTACCTGTGATGTAATTTGGTTATTACCTGTAGATTAAGGTACAAGTGGTGTAATTTAGTGATTACCTGTAGATGAAGGTACTTGTGGTGCAATTTGGTGATTACCTGTAGATTAAGGTACAAGTGGTGTAATTTGGTGATTACCTGTAGATGAAGGTACCTGTGGTGTAATTTGGTGATTGCCTGTAGAAAGGTACAAGTGGTGTAATTTAGTGATTACCTGTAGATGAAGGTACTTGTGGTGTAATTTGGTGATTACCTGTAGATTAAGGTACAAGTGGTGTAATTTGGTGATTACCTGTAGATGAAGGTACCTGTGATGTAATTTGGTGATTACCTGTAGATTAAGGTACAAGTGGTGTAATTTGGTGATTACCTGTAGAAGATGTAAGGTACCTGTGATGTAATTTGGTGATTACCTTGTAGATTAAGGTAAAGTGGGTAATTTGGTGATTACTTGTAGATGAAATGGTACCTGGTGTAATTTGGTGGATTACCGGTAAGATGAAGGTACCTGTGATGTAATTTGGTGAATACCTGTAGATTAAGGGTACAAGTGGTGTAATTTGGTGATTACCTGTAGATGAAGGTACTGTGTGTAATTTGGTGATTACCCTTGTAGATGGAAAGGTACCTGTGGTGAAATTTGGTGATTACCTGCAGATGAAGGTACCTGTGGAGGTAATTTGGAATTACCTGTAGATTAAGGTACAATGAGGTAATTGGTGATACTGTAGATGAAGGTAGCCTGTGATGTAAATTTGGTGATTACCTGTACGATTAAGGTACAAGTGGTGTAATTTGGTGATTACCTGTAGATGAAGGTACCTGTGATGTAATTTGAGTGATTACCTGAGATGAAGGTACCTGTGGTGTAATTTGGTGATTACCTGTAGATGAAGGTACCTGTGATGTAATTTGTGATTTACCTGTAGATTAAGGTAACAAGTGGTGTAATTTGGTGATTAACTGTAGATGAAGGGTACCTGTGATGTAATTTGGTGATTAACTGTAGATGAGGTACCTGTGATGTAATTTGGTGTTACCGTAGATTAGGTACAAGTGGTGTAATTTGGTGATTACCTGTAGATAAGGTACTGTGGTGTAATTTGGTGATTACCTGTAGATTAAGGTACAAGTGGTGTAATTTGGTGATTACCTGTAGATGAAGGTACCTGTGATGTAATTTGGTGATTACCTGTAGATTAAGGTACAAGTGGTATAATTTGGTAATTACCTGTAGATGAAGGTACCTGTGATGTAATTTGGTGATTACCTGTAGATGAAGGTACCTGTGATGTAATTTGGTGAATACCTGTAGATTAAGGTACAAGTGGTGTAATTTGGTGATTACTGTAGATGAAGGTACCTGTGATGTAATTTGGTGATTACCTGTAGATGAAAGTACCTGTGGTGAAATTTGGTGATTACTGCAGGTGAAGGTCCTGTGGTGTAATTTGGTTGATTACCTGTAGATTAAGGTACAAGTGGTGTAATTTGGTGATTACCTGTAGATGAAGGTACTGTGATGTAATTTGGTGATTACCTGTAGATTAAGGTACAAGTGGTGTAATTTGGTGATTACCTGTAGATGAAGGTACTCGTGGTGTAAATTTGGTGATTACCTGTAGATTAAGGTACAAGTGGTGTATTTGGTGATTACCTGTAGATGAAGGTACCTGTGATGTAATTTGGTGATTATCCTGTAGATGAGGTACCTGGTGGTGTAATTTGGTGATTACCTGTAGATGAAGGTACCTGTGGTGTAAATTGTTGGTGATTAGTAGAGATGAAGGTACCTGTGATTGTAATTTGGTGATTACCTGTAGATGAAATAGCTGGGTGAAATTTGGTGGATTTACCTGTAGATGAAGGTACCTGTGATTTAATTTTGATTACCTGTGTGAGGTCAAGTGGTGTAATTTGGTGATTACTGTAGATGAGGTACCTGTGGTGTAATTTGGTTATTACCTGTAAGATGAAGGTACTGTGATGTAATTTGGTATTACCTGTAGATTTAAGGTACAATGGTGTAATTTAGTGATTACATGTAGAGAAGGTACTTGTGGTGCAATTGGTGATTACTGTAATTAAGGTACAAGTGGTGTAATTTGGTGATTACCTGTAGATGAAGGTACCTGTGGTGTAATTTTGGTGATTGCCTGTAGAAAGGTACAAGTGTGTAATTTAGTGATTACCTGTAGATGAAGGTACTTGTGGTGTTAGATGTTTGTGATTACCTTGTAGATTAAGGTAAAAAGTGGTGTAATTTGGTGATTACCTGTAGATGAAGGTACTGGTGATGTAATTTGGTGATTACCTGTAGATTAAGGTACAAGTGGTGTAATTTGGTGATTACCTGTCAGATGAAAGGTACCTGTGGATGTATATTTGGTGATTACCTGTAGATTAAGGTACAAGTGGTATAATTTGGTAATTACTGTAGATGAAGGTACCTGTGATGTAATTTGGTGATTACCTGTAGATGAAGGTACCTGTGATGTAATTTGGTGAATACCTGTAGATTAAGGTACAAGTGGTGTAATTTGGTGATTACCTGTAGATGAAGGTACCTGTGATGTAATTTGGTGATTACCTGTAGATGAAGTACTGTGTGAAATTTGGTGATACCTGCAGGTGAAGGTACCTGTGGTGTAATTTGGTGATTACCTGTAGATTAAGGTACAAGTGTGTAATTTGGTGATTACCTGTAGATGAAGGTACCTGTGATGTAATTTGGTATTACCTGTAGATAAGGTACAAGTGGTGTATTTGGTGATTACCTAGATGAAGGTACCTGTGATGTAATTTAGTGATTCCCTGTAGATGAAGGTACCTGTGGTGTAATTTGGTGATTACCTGTATGATGAAGTACCTGTGATGTAATTTGGTGATTACCTGTAGATTAAGGTCAAGTGGTTAATTTGTGTGATTACTGTAGATGACGGTACCTGTGATGTAATTTGGGTGATTCCTGTAGATGAAGGTACCTGTGATGTAATTTGTGATTACCTGTAGATTAAGGTACAAGTGGTGTAATTTGGTGATTACCCTGTAGATGAAGGTCCCTGTGGTGTAATTGGTGATTACCTTAGATAAGGTACAGTGGTGTAATTTGGTGATTACCTGTAGATGAAGGTACCTGTGATGTAATTTGGTGATTACCTGTAGATTAAGGTACAAGTGGTATTAATTGGTAATTTACCTGTAGATGAAGGTACCTGTGATGTAATTTTGGTGATTACCTGTAGATGAAAGGTACCTGTGATGTAATTTGTGGAATACCTGTAGATTAAGGTACAAGTGGTGTAATTTGGTGAATTACTTGTAGATGAAGTACCTGTGAATGTAATTTGGTGATTACTGTAGATGAAAGTACCTGTGTGGTGAAATTTGGTGATTCCTGCAGGTGAAAGGTACCTGTGGTGTAATTTGGTGATTACCTGTAGATTAAGGTACAAGTGGTGTAATTTGGTGATTACCTTGTAAAGGATGATAGGTACCTGTGATGTAATTTGGTGATTACTGTAAGATTAGGTACAAGCGGTGGTAATGTTGGTGCATAAGTCCTGTAGATGAAGGTAACCTTGTGTGTAATTTGGTGATTACCTTGTGATGAAAGTACCCTGTGTGAAATTTGGATGATTACGTGTATAAAGATGAGTAGACCTGTGGGTAATTTGGTGATTTACCTGTAGATTAAGGTACAAGTGGTTGCATAATTTGGTGATTACCTGTAGCCATGAAGGAACCTGTGATGTGATTTGGGTGGAATTACTGTAGATAAAGGTACTGTGAGTGTAATTTGGTGATTAGCCTGTAGATGGAAGGTTACCTGTGATGTAATTTGGTGATTACGCTGTAGTTTAAGGTACAAGGTGGATGTAATGTTGGTGATTACCTGTAGATGAAGGGTACCTGTGACTGTAATTTGGTGATCTACTTGTAGATTAAGGTACAAGTGGTATAAATTGGTGGATTACCGTGTAGATGAAGGTACCGTGTGATGTAACTTTGGTGATTAACCTGTAGATTAAGGTAGCAAGTGTGTAACTTTGGTGATTACCTGTAGTGAATGGGTACCTGTGATGTAATTATGGTGATTACCTGTAGATTAAGGTACAAGTGGTATCATCTAGTACACGTTTTGGTTGATATATCTGTAGATTGGAAGGATACCTGTGATGTAAATTTGGTGATTAGCCTGTAGAAAGGTACATAGTGGTATAGATTAAGGCGTGATGACTTACCTGTAGATGAAGTACTTGTAGGTGGTAATTTGGGATTACCTGTAGATTAAGGTACAAGTGGTGTAATTTGGTGATGTCCTTTAGAAAATGAAAAAGGGGTAACTGTGAAAAATTGTTTAAAACTTTGGTGGATCCTGAGATAAGTAAAGGGTGTAATTTGGTGATTCCTGAGATGAAGGTTACTGTGATTGTAATTTGGGTGATTACCTGTAGATGAAAGGTACTGTGGTGAAATTGGTGATTACCTGCAGGTGAAGGTACTGTGGTTGGTATTTTGGTGATTACCTGTAGATTAAGGTACAGTGGTGTCATTTTGGTGATTACCTGTAGATGAAGGTTACAAGTGGGTGGAATTTGGTGATTACGCTGTCAGATGAAGGTACCTGTCGGTGTAATTGGTGATTAACCTGTAGATTAAGGTACACGTGGGTGTAATTTGGGTGATTACCTGCTGAGATGAAGGTCCTGTGGTGTAATTTGGTTGATTACCTGTAGATTAAGGCTACAAGTGGTGTATTTTGGCTGATTACTCTAGATGAATGGTAGCTGTGATGTAATTTGGTGATTACGCATGTAAGATTAAGGTACAAGTGGATAATTGGGTCATTACCTGTAGATGAAGGTCCTGTGATGTAATTTGGTGATTACTTGTTAGATGAAGGTTACGTGTGATGTATTTGGTGAATACGCGTAGATTAAGGTACAAGGTGGTGTTAATTTGGTGATTACTTGTAGATGAAGTACCTGTGATGTAATGTTGGTGATTACGCTGTAGATGAAAGGTACCTGTGGTGAAATTGGTGATTAGCTCAGGTGAAGGTACCTGTGGTGTAATTTTGTGATTACTGTAGATCTAAGGTACAAGTGGTGTGAATTTGTGTGATTACCTGTAGAATGAAGGTACCTTGTGATGTAATTTGGTGATTACTGTAGATTAAGGTACAAGCGGTGTAATTTGTGATTAACCTGTAGATGAAGGTACTTTGTGATCGTAATTTGGGTGATTTACCTGTAGATGAAAGTACCTGTGGTTGAAATTTGGTGATTACCTGTAGAGATGAAGTACCTGTGGTGTAATTTTGGTGAATTACCTGTAGATTTAAGTTACAAGTGGTGTATTTTGGTGATTACCTGTAGCATGAAGGAACCTGTGATGTATTTGGTGATTACTTGTAGATAAGGTATGTGATGTCTAATTTGGTGATTTAACCTTAGCATGAAGGTACCTGTGATGTAATTTGGTGATTACCCTGTAGATTAAGGTACAAGTGGTGTATTTTGGGGTGATTACTGTAGATAAGGTACCTGTGAGTAATTTGGTGATTACTTGTAGATAAGGTCAAGTGGTATAATTTTGGTGATTACTGTAATGAAGTAACTGTGGATGCTAATTTGGTTTTGATTACCTTTAGATTAAGGTACAAGTGGTGTAATTTGGTTGATACCCTGTAGATAAGGTACCTGTGGTGTAATTTGGTGATTAACTGTAGATTAAGGTACAAGTGGTATAATTTTGGGTGATTATCTGTAGATTGAAGGTACCTGTGTGTATTTGGTGATTGCTGTAGAAGTACAAGTGGTATAGATTTGATGATTACCTGTAGATGAAGGTACTTGTGGTGTAATTTGGTGATTACCTGTAGATTAGGTAGCAAGTTGGTGTAGTTTGGTGATTACCTGTAGATGAAGGTACCTGTGATGTAATTTGGTGATTGCCTATAGATTAAGGTACAGAGTGGTGTAATTTGGTGATTACCTGTAGATTGAAGGTACCTTGTGGTGAAATTTGGTGATTACCCTGCAGGTGAAGATACCTGTGGTGTAATTTGGTGATTACCTGTAGATTAAGGTACACGTGGGTGTAATTTGGGTGATTACCTGTAGATGAAGGTACCTGTGATGGTAATTTGTGATTACCTGTAGATTAAGGTACAAGTGGTGTAATTTGGTGATTACCTGTAGATGAAGGTACCTGTGATGTATATTTAGTGATTACCTGTAGATGAAGGGTACCTGTGGTGTAATTTGGGTGATTACCTGTAGATGAAGGTACCTGTGATGTAATTTGGTGATAACCTGTAGATTAAGGTACAAGTGGTGTAATTTGGGTGTTACCTGTAGATGAAGGTACCTGTGATGTAATTGGTGATTACCTGTAGATGAAGGTACCTGTGATGTAATTTGGTTGATTACCTGTAGATTAAGGTACAAGTGGTGTAATTTTGGTGATTACCTGTAGATGAAGGTAACTGTGGTGTAATTTGGTGATTACCTGTAGATTAAGGTCAAGCTGGGTATAATTTTGGTGCTTATTGTAGATGAAGGTACCTGTGATGTAATTTGGTTGATTGCCTGTAGAAAGGGTCAAGTGGTATAATTTGATGATTACCTGTAGATGAAGGTACTTGTGGTGGTAATTTTTGGTGATTACCTGAGATTAAGGTACAAGTGGTGTAATTTGGTGATTACTGATAGACTGAGGTACCTGTGGATGTAATTTGGTGATGTACCTGTAGATGAAAGTACGCTGTGGGTGAAATTTTGGTGATTACCTGCAGGTGGAAGGTACCTGTGGGTGTATTTTGGTGATTACCTGTAGTTAAGGTACAAGTGGTGTAATTGGGTGATTACCTGTAGATGAAGGTAGCCTGTTGATGTAATTTGGTGATTACTGTAGATTAAGGTACAGTGGTGTAATTTTGGTGATTACCTGTAGATGAAGGTACCTGTGATGGTAATTTGGTGATTACCTGTAGATTAAGGCAGTATGCATGTGTATGAGTGAGTCTTGGTAATTTGGTGATTACCCTGTAGATTAGGGGTACTCTGTGGTGTAATTTGGTGATTACCGTAGATGTTCCACCTGTGATGTTTTGATAAGTGTAGGTACATAGTGGTGTAATTTGGTGATTATCATATAATATG
>SAYR01055841.1:0-10663 GCA_004382745.1 Argopecten irradians irradians | reverse complement strand
ATGCTATTTCATTTCGGTACCGATTCAGTGAACAAGATGCCGACCAGAACGCCATCTTGGATTTGAAATAATTGAAAGGGCTTGTTACCACTATTTCTTAGAAGTTACTGAAGGGACCTGTTCTCATTTATGTGCAGAGTTCACCTAAGGTCCTGGTTAGTGCATATTTCATTTCGGTACGGACGATTCAAGTGAACAAAGATGCCGACAGAACGCCTCTTTGAGATTTTGACAATTGAGTTTTTTTTTCAGCTTATGTCTAGTTGGTAACATGAAAAGGGAATCTGTCTCAAATTATTTATGTGGCAGAGTTCATTACTAGGGGTCTAGTTAATGCATATTGCAATTTTCAGACCCATGGTGAACAAGATGGCCGACAGGACGCCAATCTTGGGGATTTTGATAATTTGAAGCTTGTTAACCCAACTCAATTCAACTGTAAGTTCCCACTAGGGGCCAGTTGTAGCATCATTGCATTTTGGGAACCAATCGTTAACAAGCATGCGCCCAGACAGGCAAGCCATCTGGATATTTAGACAATTGAAGTTACCACGCTATATTCTCAGAAGTACTGAGGATCTGTCTCAAAATTGCATGTGCAGGTTCCCCTAGGGGCCTAGTTGTGGCATATTGCTTTTGGGACCGTCGATGAACAGATGGCCGACAGGCCGCCAATCATTGGATTTTGACATTGACTTTCGTTACAGCTATTTTGAATTTTTGAATAGTTATGATAGCATTGTTTACCACTATTCTGTCAAGAAAATTACCAAGGGATCTGTATCAAATTGCTGTGCGGTTCCCTAGGGGTCTGTTGTGCATTATTGCATTTTTCAGACCAATCGGTGACAAGATGGCCGAACAGGACTGCCATACTTGGATTTTTGATATTGAAGCTTGTTACGCCACTTTTCTTAGAGTACTGAGGGACCTGTCTGCAAACTTTGCATAGTGCAGGTTCCCTAGGTCCCCCTAGGGTTTTTTATGCATATTTCATATTCGGTTAGCCGATCAAGCTGAACAAGATGGCCGAAGAACGCCACTCTTGGATTTTGTGATAATTAAGCTTGTTCCCCCACTAATATTTCCTGTAGAAGTACTGAAGGGACCTGTCTCAATTTTCAAATGTGCCAGCGTTCCTAGGTCCCTGGTTGTGCAATATTTCATTCGGATACCGGATCAGTGAAACAAAGAATGGCCGCAACAGAACGCGCCAATGCTTATGGCATTTTGACAATTGAAGTTTTTTTTCGACTATGTCTAACTAATGTACTGAAAGGGATCTGTCTCAAATTTTTTATGTGCAGGTTCTTCTAGGGGTCTAGTTCGTGCATATTGCTCTTTAGGAACCGTCCGGTGAACGATGGCCGACAGGTCGACCATCAAGGATTTTTTGATAATTTAGTTTGTTTGCCAGTTATTATATGCTCAGAAAGCAGTCCCAAAGGATCTTTCTGCAAAATTTCATGTGTGTAATATGTAGTAAAGCTTGAAAAGCAGAGAAACATTCCTCTTTCCTTTGTCAGAAACATATTCGTTCTTAGGGGGGCGACAAATATCACTCTGGATCTCTTGTTAGATCTCAATTTCACTTTGGAATTAATTGCAGAAATGAAAAAATAGTGAAACTGTTTATTTCCTTAGCTGATTTATTTTGCACTTGGAACTTAACTTTTGTAGATTAATTTTTATAAAAGGCTAGTCCCAAATTTGTTTCCATTAGGCCTTATTTAGCTGCACATTGAGTCGAGGTATAATGTTAAGTCTAAGTTGGTGTTATAACACAATGCTGTCCTTCCTGGCCGAATTAACATACCACAAAATAGATCTTTCTGATGTGCCTATATAAAATGAGTAACTGGAAATGAAAAAATTATACTGGAAAGGGACACATTTCAACAATATGCTTGTTTTTAGCAATTAAAATGTATAACTGTCCAACAAAATTGAAACATTGAACCATATACAGGTGATTCGGTTAGTCGGGTCCGGCTATGTTGGAAAGTTTCTTTTTAACGCGATCGCTGATGCTGATCACTGTTTCTAAAATAAGATTAATATGGCTGATGTCGTCAGTTCATCGAAATCCCTGTTCTTGACTTTTGACTGGATAACGATACAGTAATATTCATTCAGATACAAGAAATCGACATACAAGAAGTTATGCGAATAATTTTCTCAAAGCGCAGAGCAAACTTGTTGGAATTGTGGGTAATAATTTTGGCATGCAACCTAAAAATAATTCCCTCCACTTGTCAATGTATGCCCACACAGATGTATTTTTGAATACATTCAGTTGTTATTTGTCCCATTTACTGTATATTTGTGTTCTCTCACACTGTGGATATTACGTACATAATAGCACCCAGGTGTGATCGAGGTATATCCTATACTCTGGTTGGACTCATTCAAGTTTAGCAGTTACATTTTACACAAAATGCGATGGTGCGTTTTATCTAACCATTCAATTCTACATACCTATTAGAAAGGACGATAACATTTCTGCCACTTTTGTATTATAATTGAAGTCTGTCTAAGTCGAACAGCTACGGACTACACCTTCTTGTCGGTATGTACTGATTAGCCAGGTTTCTGTGCATCAAAATTTGGGAGGTTACTATCCTGACGCTCTTCGTCAGTGTAGGTAAGTAGGTTTTACTCTTATAAATGGAGAGGAGACAAGACATGCTGGTATATATAAACAGACGACGGAAGCAGTGGGTTGCATCAAATCGAGGACAGTGTACGCGAGAAGGTCAATGTCCATATAAATGTATAACATGGTCTATAATAGCTTTACAGAATTCTTGTCAGTCAAAAAATCAATAATTTCTTAACAACTATTATTTAGCATTGAAATGATCGACGTTTGAACCACTATATTTGGCACTAATTACCTGCTAATGTACATGATAATCAAACACTGAGAACACTGTCTTATTCTATAAGAAGGATTATCCGAAAGTTGCCATTCATAGATAATTGCCGGAGACATAGAATGCACGACTCAAAGTGCAGAACGTTTTAGAGAAATTCTATCCTACTAAAAATGATAGAAATCTATCATCAAATTTAACTGGACATATCCAGATATTTCCTTAACAGTCAAAAAATCCATCGACAAACTGAAACAAATGTTAAACAAAGACTGACATCTTAAGCTCTTTGCCAGAGGAGAAAATGCCTTTATAGGGTAAGGTCGTCAACCAGAGCCGTGATCTGTCCAAACAGAGCGTGAAATGCAACACAAACGTGACAGGACTTCATAGAATGTCAACGAAATGGCTTCGAAAAAACGAAAGGAGATTTTCAAAGGAATAAAATTATCAAGAGCCAAAGCTAGCAGCATTTCTAAAAATTCCATCTCGCTACATACTCTGTACAGCTAAGTACATCTGACGCTAATAGAAATGGTAATGGCATAAAAAGGACTAGCTTACATCGCAAGAAACTAATGGCTCTGAATTTATTAGGGTAGAACTGTTCAGAAAATACGTCTATATAACAGCATAAGGTCATTTTTAGGACGAAGCCTCCCATCGTATGCAATTTTTAATAGGTGCCGTCCTACACTTGAAGCCACATACCAATCCAGAGACACCACAAAGACCAGTTAACGTCCAACCTCCACTTTTTGCTGCAGCGCTCACACAGCGAAAACTAGAAACATATGTATGTCTCCGGCAGCGGACAGAACCCAGAGTTCAATTACAGAAAATAACACTATAACTCAAAATTCAATTTTTAAGTGTGTTTCCTATTAGCTCAATTCAGCATTCAAGCAATCTCATTCTAAATTAAAGCAATGGATGATCGAAATTCATGAAAAGAATAACTCGTCCTGGTATAATTATCACCGCCCTCATGAGAAGTATGGAACATAAACTAGTGAGGATGTTTACGTCGAATTCCTCACTGCTGGAGAGGATCCTATCATTTCGATTGCTAGTAGGATGTAGGTCTAATACGTTGGGTTACAAAATGTGTCCAGGATAAATAATACCGGAAGCATGCCGAGGGTTACAACTATTTTCCTATCACAAGGGCAAGAAGATACATGTTTTAATACCACGAGAAGGTATCTTCTGATTATTATTAGGCTGGATAATTGGAAGGTCTAAAACGAATATAACAATACATTAATTGACAATACACTGAAACAATAACACTTGATACGTATGTGAGCGATATACTGGACCTCTTATTTCAAAATATTAGTTGACCATTGCTGTAGAAAATACTTGGAACGTATGAACAGAACAATTTTGACTAAAACTTCTATAACCTGGCAAAAACCTACCAACATCTGATTCGGTTCCCATTCTGTGTTGATTTATTTCTGCAGTTTCGTATTCTTAGCTAGAAAGACATTTCTAATCCATCTACGGTTGACACAGATCGCTTTTAACCACAATTCCACCTTTGATTGAAATAGCTCTTACTTGAATGATGTTTAAAGAACTTAAACTTTGTTTGGAATTTCACTCTTCTATTATAAAAAAAGTAGGCTTGAGTTGTTAAAGAATACAGCGATATACAGCATCTTTTGCGTAATGATACGCTGTCCAGAAAACCGAAATACGATTATTAGGTATAATCGATATATTGATCCAGCCTACTTTATTATTGATACCTATATTTTTTTGACAAATCGTCAATATCAACATTCGAACTCCATTTGTTTGGAAACAAACCTTCTGTACCTGATTTTTTTTTTCAGCTGGAAAATTAAGAAGAAGACACCATTGTAAATTGTGACCCTGGAATTGCGAAACAAACTAACTATTTCACTCGTAAACCAAATAACGACTTGAGGAGATCCTACACAGAACAATGAGAAGACCATCCCGGCAGGTGAACTTTCAACAGAATGCATTGCATGATGCAGCGTTAGTGCGCTGAAAACAAGCTTACACAAGTGTGGCAGCACACACGTCCCATGTATCAATTAACATCTTTCAATCTATTGGTAATGATAATTTTGCTTAGTTATACTACGTTGTATAAAAATTTGAAACAAATTTCTTGTTGATGTTTTCTCAATTTATCGAATCGAAAATTTGTGAAGCAGTATTTTTAGTAAACACGTGACCTTTTGAAGTTGGACCTTTTTTGAAAATTTCGAAATTCAAATTCCCAGACTATGTTATCTCCTATTTATGTATGTTAACTATTGTATGAAGCTTGACAAAATTCCATTCATGTGTTCTCAAGTTAACATTCCGAAACTAAAATCAAATCCCAAGCTGTATTTTCTCCTTTGCTACCATCTGTGTGAAAGTTTGATCAAAAATCCCTTAGTTCTAGTTATCATCTGGACCAAATCAGGACAGACAGACCAGAAAGACAGACGGACAAACACTATAATCCCCTCCGGTTTCATCAGGCAGGGACTAAACAGACGTGCCAGGTATGTAAATCCTAATTCAGTCACTCCAAATTCTTGGCAGGACTTTTACAAATATTAATAGAAACATCCTAGAAAGTTGAGGCGGCGCATCAGACCTATACGCATGTACAGACATATGTAAGCGCTCCGTTTAGATCATCAATGATACGTGAAATTGCAACTCTTAAACAACTATTACAAAGCAAAATTAGCTAGAGACTATCGCAGATACATAATTGCTTCACTTACCATCTAAAACGTATTTAATAATATCAGTAGTAATGTGCGAGATTTCTAAGCTTTTTAAGAAATGTTGTTAGCCTATGTGTGTTTATGTTACAATGTGAGAAGAATTCCACAAAATACTTTTATGAGATACACGTAGGATGTTAATTCCTTAGAACTGTAAGAAGTAACTAAAAAATTCCGCAGTGATATCTTTTAGTACGCCACCAACTGTTAAAAACTGTTCAATCATTTAGAACTCACCATTTTCATTAATACTGAAATCCGGAAAAGCATCCGGTAAAAAAAATATGAGGAAAATGACATTAGGTGCATGAGGACATCTGTGGCTATAATTCCAACTGAAATCTGCTCACGACGATTGTAAACTAATTTCTACTTTTGAAGCAATCGTGAGGAATGACAGACGACCCGCTTAGTAACGCTGTGGCAGACCAGCCAATTTGGGAGCATATCCTTTCTTCTTAAGCTCAATGGCCTAGCGGTGATGGTACAACCTGATGTCCACGACAAAGTTCTTTCTGTAGTGACTGGCACCAACGAAGAGCAGCAGAAAGAGAAACCAAATAGAAGACAAAGACGGCCTTTTGAAAATTCCCCCAATGAATTTCAATTAGGGCCGGAAGAGCAGAGTGGGAAAGGCAGCATGGCGGAGGCAAAGTCAAATGCTGCTAACACTCAACAGAAGAATGCCAGCTGATGGCAGATCGGAATGGGCTGCTTCAGTTTTCATCGGATATAGAAGCCTATATATTATAACTAATTCTAGCGAATCAAATAATTGCTTATACGGGGGTTTATATGCAGTTTCCAATGAAGCCACATAGTTTACTTTAGTTTTTCATCCGGTAATTCGGTATATTCATTCGGTAGTAGAATATCATCAGCGAGTGTGTGTCTTCCTGTGGATGTTGTTGACTTGATTTCGTTCGGCAGTCTATGTGGAGCCGGAAATATTGGCATCACATGTACAGAGAGAAGGTTGATAGGACGACTTTTGTACAGACGACTGACCTCACGTTGACGGTGGCATCAGTGAGGACTATAAAAGGGAGAGGGGAGCCGTGAAAGAGAAAGCAGTAAACACGCAGTAACTTCAACTTGTGTATGACCCCGGTCAACGCACATACTAATGGAGAGCACCGAAACAATCGAGGAAGGGGATCCACCTCCCACGGGACCATTAACTATTATAATGTAAATTGATCTCATCTGTCCTGGTGTTTTGTAGAATAAATTTTCGGTACTTGTAGTTCTATAGAGCAGCTAGAGGCAGAAAAGGTGCTATTAGGTTGTAACACAGTCCCTAGTTAGTCAAAAATTAATAGTAAAAAGGAAAGACATAGAGACTGCACCTTGTGGAATGATCGAATCGACACCGGGATCGAAAGAAGTGCAGTGACCAATACGTAAAGAGAGGAAATACCAATCGCAATGGCCAGGATTTCTTAATACCACAGATAGGAGGTTTTGGTATGATCGTTGAGGAGAGATGGTCTTGAAATTTCTCCAATATGGCACAATAATTTAGTTATCTGTATCTGTAGACTACGTCAATAACTAATACTGGCATATGATGACGAAGGAAAAGAGCGCATATTATAATATATATTAATCTGCACGGAATTAGTCACAGTTTCATGCGAGTCTTTTTCTATGGATATCATCGTTATTCTATCCAGCTGGTTCCAGTCTTTGATTGTTCTCGCAAATGAATTTTCTATTATATCATCAGTTTTTGGCAGCCGGTATGTAAAGCACTTGCTAATGGGTCTTTGGTAGTCAGCGACAAGTATAGAAGTGACAAAATGTCTGCTGTATTTCTAGCACGGATCTGTGTTTATTTCTGGCTGGCTTGGAGTAATGTATTTATTTGATTGTTTATCCTGCTGGTTATCAACACCTCAACAACCTTGAGAATAGAAACACAAGTCAGAAGTTGTTTCCTAGCGATCTCGAGTGTTGTTAATTTCAATTCCTTTAGCATGTTGGTTATGCAGCCTGGTCTCTGGAATTTATAAGTCACTTTGTGATGAATCTGGCTGCTTTCCTTTGGATACGGTCAAGTTTGTTGAGTAACACTGATTAAAAGGGCAGCAAAATATTCAGCCGTATTCCCAGTGTCGAACGCACTAGTGCTATGATAGTGCAATAATTGTAGCTCACGACTTTGAGAGCAGATATGTGGTGCCGCAAGGTAAATTCCTTGGGCTATGTTGTAAGTTTCCTATCTTACAAAGCCAAGCCTCGCTATGGACTTTTCTTGCAGATGTTATTGATGTGAGTGTCCTACTTTCAGGCGTCTGATGAGACGGCAGTCCAAAATAGGGTTTTGATGGTTACTATCTTTTAAAACTTGTGGTTGGTCAAGTTGGTAAAATAATGATGGTCTTCTTCCCTTATGGAATAGGATGTAGCATTTTTGATGCGTTAAAACGCAATTCCAACGTCTTTGCCATTCCATACTAGATTAAGTGAGGTCGACTTTGTAGCTTTAGGTGATCATGATGGTTTTCTTTTTATACCGATACTAATAAGCAGTCGTCTGGCAAACGGACGCTGGTTCATATGTACAGCAAATCGTTGATGATGACCCATAAGAATAGTAATAGACCGAGTACTGTCAACGTTGGGGGACACCTGAGTCGCACAGTTGTACTGTGTTAAGTCCTTCCGTCCACGCATTATCTGGCAATATTGTAGCTCAAAAAGACTTTTAGACCGAAAATAAATGGGTGTCGTCTTTAGAGCTACAATTGGTGCCGTATTAACTGGCTAATGGAGGCAAGAAACGTTTGTTGGCAAAACCATTATTAAAACGCTCTGAATCGCATTTTATCTTACCCTGTTTGATATCACTTACCTAATAAGGCAATTAACAACTGAACGTAATGAAAATATTCAAATTTTCTCTGCGAGATAATATTTTTTCCCCATATAATATGATGGTCTTTTCGAATGAAAATAATACGACAATTCAAATTATGAATTTGACGTCTTAAAAGTAAAGTAGATACAAAGATTAATCGTTTTGTTTTCTTTTGGACAAAATAATAACACAAATGCATGTGTGTATAACGACTTAAAATATTTGGAAAACCCTCGGCCGAAAGGTAAAGTAGGCGGGTACGTATATATAAATTCTACGTCAATGACCACTAAACCTCATGTGTCGAAGGCATAAAATGTACGGATTCATTGATGGAGGGGCCCACGAATACCATATTGTGTGTAAGTTTGTGAAGTAAGTGTTTATGGGTTAACGGTGTCGAGTGCCATAAGAAAAGTCTAAAATGACGATGTCGGTTTGTGAATACCAAGTCGTAGCTCTTTGGCCTAGCTCATCGATGAGTGATAGCTAGTTTGTGTCTCGCACGAATGGCCGGATCGGGATTCCATGATTTAGTGATAGTAGGTGTTATGACGTTCAAAGAATGGGGTAAGGATGTTTTTTACCATTATGAAGTGCTGCAGGACCTTGGAACAGGACTGAGGTGAAGGGAAACAGGTCTATAGTTTTCCCGGAAAGGTGGCGAATCCCCTTTCTTAGAATGAAAGGGCTATGTTGGCAACTGGTCTAAAGTTATCAAGGATTCTCGCCTGTTTCTTTGGGAATCAGTGATACTGCTAGCGCACAATCCTGATTAACCAAATAGGGAAGTTGTCAGGCGCTGGAGCTTCAAGAGGCTAGGATGTTTCCCTTAGTAGCTATTTACCACTACCAATTTGTATCGATGGTTAAGGTTCTGGATAACATGGCGACTGGTTTGACTAAAGATATCATTTTTAGACTTGCTTTTCAGTTACTAAGTGACCTTCGCGTTTAGCGGAGACACTCCGATGTTACCTTGTTGTTTTTGGACTTGATGTAACGCCCAAACGTGTTTAAACTGTTGTTGTTCGAGACCATCCTGTATCAAATGTTATTCACATATGTCCATTCTGCTCGTCTGAATGAACGTTTAAACACTTCAAACGTGGGGGTAGTTGTCCAAGTTCTTAGTTTTGACCTATGTAGTCCTGTATCTGCTGTACACGCCAACTTCGCTAGCCAAGGGTAATTCAGTATGATGGCTCTTCTTGAAACCAGGGAGAGTATCATAATTGAATACATTTGGTTAGGCGAGTTGCTGTACATCAAGGATACCAAAACCTATCAAAGGACAGAGAACCAAACTAACAGATTCATTGCCCACGACATAGAGGATTAGAAAATGACATTACTTCAGTCAAATGCATGTACAGCAGAGATTTCTTACCATAAAGAAGGTGATGGTCGTAACTATTCTCGGAGACTATCAAATCTAAGTATAATACGCAATTATCCCCTGATTCAAAAAATGCTGAAAAAGAATAGTGCTTGTATTAATGAGATAGTGTTGCTGCAATCGCAAATAATGAATTAAATGTTGCTTGTATGTCAATGTTGTGCTATTTCTCAGAATGTACTGAAGGGATCTGGATCAAATTGCATGTGCAGGTTCCCCTAGGGGTCTAGTTATGCATATTGCATTTTCAGACCCATCGGTGAACAAGATGGCCGACAGGACGCCATCTTGGATTTTGATAATTGAAGCTTGTTACCACTCAAATTTCACATGTAAGTTCCCCTAGGGGCCTAGTTGTGCATATTGCATTTTGGGACCAATCGGTTAACAAGATGGCCGACAGGCAGCCATCTTGGATTTTGACAATTGAAGTTACCGCTATTTCTCAGAAAGTACTGAAGGGATCTGTCTCAAATTGCATGTGCAGGTTCCCCTAGGGGCCTAGTTGTGCATATTGCATTTTGGGACCGATCGATGAACAAGATGGCCGACAGGCCGCCATCTTGGATTTTGACAATTGAACTTTGTTACAGCTATTTTTGATTTTGATAGTTAAAGCTTGTTACCACTATTTGTCAGAAAATACCCAAGGGATCTGTATCAAATTGCATGTGCAGGTTCCCCTAGGGGTCTAGTTGTGCATATTGCATTTTCAGACCAATCGGTGACAAGATGGCCGACAGGACGCCATCTTGGATTT
>SAYR01055826.1:133074-144426 GCA_004382745.1 Argopecten irradians irradians | reverse complement strand
ACACAAAGAAATAATCCCACCGCGCTACCGACATCGAGAAGCAATAAATGATATTCATTGATTTTGAAGCGGTGGAGCATCTTTAACGAACTCAAGCAAATTAAAATACATTAAATAAAAAGGCGCACTAAAATGACTAATAACTGATGTTATACTGGAGTATAGTCGTCCTATTCAGAATACTTTTATAAGTGTATATACTTTACATTAAAGACGTTTTAAACAAATACATTGATGGAACATTACATTAACGTAATTATGATGAATTCAATGAACATAATCGACTTTCCGTAATGGTACGTGACAATAGAAACAATGTGTGATATATAGTAAGTGAAATCCTCCATCAAAGTGAGCTACATGTATAGGGACAAGGTAGACGACGGCATTGATGAAAGCATAACCTTCTTCCATATTACATTCTTTTATTTATACTTGACTTGCAAAGTTATGTATAGATGCTACAATTGTATAATGATGCACCGATAGAGATATTGCATGACGAAAAGCGTTTTCCCTTTATTACTCATAATTGAAATATGAACCTACCTATTAACAAATTAATAAAAAAAATATTATTTCCTTAAATTACACCGTAACATGGGACTATTAGCAAAAAAGCATCAACACGAATTCATGCGATTTGAATGGAGAGTTGATGTCTAATGTCTTGATATTACCTGTCTATTTACCTTTAGTTTGTGTGACCTAATTCTTACGGTTTTTTTGTTTCTTCTTTTTTTTCGGGACCTTGTGAGTATAATACTACAGGTGATGTATTGAATGATTTTTTTGTGTTTATTCCTGTGTGTTATATTCACATACCCCCAGAATCTGTCTTAATTCATTCCAATGGACATACATCTGCATCCTACTGGTTTTACCCTGGTATATACATTTTTATATGTGTAAACTATTCTATGCTAATAACGAGTACTACTTCGTTTTCTATACTCATGACATGACCGCATTAACAATGTTAAAAATCAATACAAAAATTTAGCATTCTTCATTCTGACCCATATAAGGTACTTGTCTGCATGAAAACACTAGACATCTGTCCCTCCCTTAATAGCAAACAAAGACATAATACAATGACTATGGAAAGCTTATAATTATGTAAATAGTGCCCAACAAAATTTCCCGATATTAAAGCAAAGAAATTAGTGGAATATTCCACAAGTCCTATTACTATATTCTTTGCATAAAAATCCAACAATATCTAATACAACATTGGATATCTACACAAAAATATTTGTTCCTGATAAAATAAACCAATAAATCAATCCTTGAATGTGACTATCAGAATCACATTGGCACTCTTCATCACCGATTGATATTGGATTGTATGTATAGCAAACCGTTACGGTAGATGTAAAATGAATGAGTTAATGACACTATTATACTGTGTGGATGTTTTTGTTATCAGACTGAAATATCTTTTTTTCTTTTTGTATTAACATTGCAATGGCTCATATGCTATCCAACCTGGTTTCTATCGTTGAAGCTGTAGCTGTCCTATTGATTAGGTACACTATTTAGGTATCCCCGGATATCTAATAATTTATACACATTCTATATTTACTAAATATTACGTAACACCAATTATTAATTATACATAGTGTATCTTACCTATCATGCTTCATCACCGATTGATATTGAGTCATATGTTAACCGTTAAAGTAGATATCAAATCAATCATCTGAACGATTTAATGACACTATTATACTGTGGTTGTTTTTGTTATCAGGCTATTGTATTGTAATGATATCCAGCTTACAGTTTGTTTCAAATGAATGAATTAATTTAAAGTTAAAGTAATTATATCTACTTAATATAAAAATACATAAAAAACAAATAGTTTGTATAGGTGATACGCTTATATATACATATTTACTCCTCCTAACTCGAACTGGCATTATTTTTATAAATTGCATGGACCCGACCGTTGGTCCCGGTGTGTTCCATGTAACAAAACATTGGATAGCTCGAACCGCTAGTCGTCAAATACCCCTCATCATATTAACAGAAATATATCCCTTTCTATTAAATACACATTGATTATACCAGGCATCTTGATACACAATAGTCGATATGTCATTGATCTACTTGGTTTATCATAAATTTAGTATTGAATGACCTGCCTTGGATGGATGCCCATTATTCCTCGAACGAATTATTAACTGGTTTCCTTACAGTTCGACTTAAGGATGTGTCACTGTATTGTGTTCGAGTTGAATGCAGACAAATTTATCATTTTTATTGATATATACCACATCGTACAAATACATTACATGCCGGTGACTATATATACCTTCTTTATCGTTTGAATTATTCGAAAAAAGTACCTTGTCATTGATTTAATATCGTAAAGACAGAAGTCATTTTACCAACACTTTTACCTTAACCTTCCGAGCATATGGCCATTTTTGTAATACGCTTTGAGACGTAATTCAATTTCCAGTAAACAATTATACTGAAGTCGCTATTAGTTTACACGCTATGTATAATACGTTTCATTAAATGTAAATAGATATATGAACCTTTTTTATTTCAAATACAATTTAAAAAAATCATTAATACAAAATGAGAAAGTTTACAATATATACCTGCAATATCTCAATAAGTTGGGGTCAAAACGCATCAAGTCTGCACTGCAGGAAAGGTATGACATGGCTGCCACATATGAAAACAGTGTAATACATGTCTAACAAGTATATAGTTATTATGATTACATTGGTGCTGTAATGTATTAGATTTATTCACATCAATTAGCGAACGTTTTATTATAAACTTATGCAAACCTTATATTTCAAAATATTCAGTATTGGTATTTGAATTATATGTTATTATTTTTTTAACATTTTTTACAGTATTGTATGGTTCAGAAAACAATCGTTTTCAATTAATATAGAGAAAGTACTATGCGTTATCAATTCTAATCGACAAGACACAGCATTGATATAAATTCAGAAAGATTGATAAATTAAACATCATAAGAAGACCTTAATGAAGAATCCAGGACTATTCTCTGTATACATCAAGAAAGGGCGGTATTTTTTTTCAAATATATTATTATTATCCAAATTTGATCGACAATACAAATAATTAATACAGACTGATCAATACAGTAAACGAAAATTCATAATGTAATAAATGAAATAATTCTGTAATTTCAAAAAAAAAAAAAAAAAAAACATAGAAAAAGAATAACAGAAATAAGCCAGCCAACCAACAAAACAAAACCAAGTTAGCTGATGAAGGAGAAAATGCCATAAATCCGTAACCCACTCCCACTCTTATAATTCACATGTGTTAAATAATACGTTAAATGACGTTTTTGATGATTAAACAATATAAATACATGACCATTATATTATCAGAAGAAATCAGATTGGGCAATATACTGTATAAGTAAGCTAAATATTCCCGAAATGGCATAACAATTACATTTTAGAAAAGTAAATGAAAACGGGATTATTAAAAATGGATGATTGGTCTTTGTCAAAATCATTTCTCGAAGGCCATTAATACACACCGCAGCCCAAAATATGTTAAGATACTAGAAAAAGAGATGCCTTTGATAATAAATTGAAACTCAATATAATGAGAACTAAACAGTTAAAAGGATCAATAAAAACTGATTAATTTAAAATACATAACGCTTAAATACACTCCACAGCTCAATTTATATGGATAATGGTTCCCCCAGTTATAACACATATTGTCTAAAGTTACATGTATCCGCACCAGTTATCGTGAATAGTCTTCTGGAAATCGTATAATGATGCAGTCATATTTCCGGATGATATCATACCTTCGTGCACGAAGATAATTATTTGAACATACATTTCAATTTAAAGTACCATAAATTCTTGTGGAAATAGTTTTATATTGTAATATATATTATAAGACTATATTAACTAAACAATCAGGTATGTATTATAGTATTTCCTGGATTTATATTTCATTCACGCACTGTTTCATCTCGTTAACGTCGTATACCTCCCTTAAGTGTTTTGTATATTTCGTTTTCGTGTTTCATTCGAAAGAACTACGTGGTTTATGTCATACTGCTCGGACATTCCATAAACGGAAATCTATTAATTATTTCTAGAACACTAGTTTATCTTTGGTAGTAACAAGCCACGTAACCAATAGAAAACAAAATATCAACATAATAGGCTGAGATTATAAGTCATTTGTTATAATTGACAAAAGACACATCTGCGTATTGCAACATTATAAAGTGGACACTAGTACAATTGACGGTATCTTAGTGAATCCTTCCCAAATTTTTGTTTATACATGTAGACGATTACGAAGGATCCCTCAAGCATTCAATTGAATAGTGTTTAATTTATCTGATTATCGAATCCTACTTCACATCCTAAATTCACATTGGTTAAGAGTGTTGTTTGTTGTAAATATAAAGTATTCATATGGACTTAATATCCATCCACAATTTGTTTTCACCTATAAACATCGTAAAACTCGTCACCAATGTTTCATATGTTCCATTTAATATTCAATTCGCGGCAGTATGCACTGAGAATGAGAATTCAATGAGAAGATTCGAATATTTTGAAAGCGAAAACCAAGAAATTATTTCATTTGTTTTCTCTTCTTTTTTCTTCACTCAGATAAGAGAATATTACCAACTATTGGGAGCAAGTTGCTTATCATTCTCATTTCGTAAACTTATTGTTGTTGTCTCAATATTAAAATATCAGTCCGTTTGTATGAGTTAAAAAGATACACGGAGCTTACTTTTGTATTAGTCTGACCAAGTTCAAAGATCTGACAAAAGTTTCCAAGTTTGTCGAAGCTACACCTGCCCACTGTATGGTAACGGGGTCCGGCCCCTGTTGTTTTGTATCTACTTCTGGAAAAATCGTACCCTAAAAATGAGATAGGTACCTGCTTAATCGCTTCAAACACTCGACATTATTTCATTTGTTTATCGAATCCAATAAAAAAATAGAACTGTGAAAGCGTAAAATTTTAATATGTCCCACAATTGCATGTGAAAATGAGAATACGGTCTCCTTTATTTGTATTCAAACATGTAACCTGGATTGGATTTTCGTACAAAACTGAGACAAATGCGTGAAAATATGAAAAATATCTCATGATATCGGATGCTTTTCATTAAGATAAGATCTTGAATCTACCACTTCAAATTTATCATAAACACATCCTTTGTGCCATAATCGATGATATCATGACTATAGTGTACGTGTTTGGTACGCACAAAATTCCGGTTTGGTATAGTCATTAGCGTACGGTTTCGTATAACAACTTGGTTAAAGGACTAGGTATGGTAATGGCCCCTAAATCTACCAAATTTCAAATTAAATATTTAGAAATTAAGTTGCTGCGTTTGAAATAATAAATACGCCCCTGATAAAAAAATAATGAAATTTATGTTGAAAGATAGTATGTTTTTGCTATATAACCATGGTAACTTTGCATTAATTATGCAAAATTGAAAATTTTGTCAATTTTGGCATATTTTTAAATTTTTTTTTTTAAAAGCAATAGAGCACATCCTAGAACAAACTTTATATTTTAAGGAAATCAGCAGACACGCAGAGAAATAAAAAGTTTGTTCTAGAGTGCGCTCTATGTTAACTAGTTGGAAAGAGGCCAATTCTGATGAATTTTTTACATTTTGCATAATTTGTGTATAATAAAAATGGTTGCCATAGCAATTACAAGTGCTATATTACCTAATAGCACTAATAAATGCCAGGTATGTAGTTAATATTTAAAATGCAAAAATAGCATCTTAAAATAACAAATTTTGTAAAAATAGCGGATCTGGGGGCCACAAAAGATCCTTACCATACCTAGTCCTTTTAATCACAAACAAGGAGCTGCAAAGTGTGGAAAAATCCCCCGCGCTCCACAGTTGGTATATGTGAAAAGCCAAATATCAAGCTCAAAGTAAGATTTATTAATGTACATGTATAACTTTAAGTTCGGTACATGCTTAATAGTGATACTTACAATAAGCGGTATATGTATACGCAAACGAATACGGATACGTATTTGACTTTACTTTCTGTAGTTCGAAATTAATCAACTACAAGATATCAACTCTGTCAAGAACTTCGCATTTGTACCTGCGTGAATAAAAGTGCATGCATGAAAAGGTATTCAATGTTTTGACACGTGATTTTTGATCGATCAACAGGCCTATGGCTCTATAGTTATACGGACATCTTTATATATCTGTAACACTGTGTCGAAAATCAGTCTCGAAAGATGTAGGAAGTAAAGGATTTTATAGAATGTATAGTAAACATAACGATAATGATCGTTCCAAGTCAAATACGTCTCCGTATCAGTATGCGTATACGTATACCGCTTGTTGTAGGTACAGTACCTGAACCGTTTAACGTTCCCAAATTTGCGTTTCGTTTGCGTTTGCGTGATTTCCGTTAGCAATCGTTAGCGTTAGCAATCGTTTATCGTTAATCGTTATCGTTTGCGTTAGCAATCGTTAATCGTTAGTTGCGTTTACAATCGTTTGCGTTAGAAATCGTTTGCGTTAATCGTTAGCAGGACCCACTTCCGCAAACGTTAGCCACTAAAAATAGAACCAAATGCCGGTGAGATGCTTTGACGATCCGGATATGATATTACGTTTACCGCTTCGTGTAGAAGCGATTATCATAACATCTATGAAATAAAAAAAATAAAAAAATATGAATAAAGTGTATTGTTTTGCATTTTATATCTCTTTTGGATGCATATATGTTTGTTAGATGTGGTTGAAATAAAAATATGTACAGTAACAAGATCGCATACATGACGTACGCTCCTATCCGTGAAAACGTTCTGAAATACTCGTATTTAAATGACATTTCAAAACTTCTTATTATTATTATCAGAAACATATATCATATATATGTTTGTAGTTACTATGATTTCTGCGAAAGCAATTCAAATATTAACGAAACTGTCTTACAGAATATTAATGTCAAAAGCATTATTTTAGAAAGAATCCACGACAACTGAAAGATTACACAAGAATATAGCTAAAACAGATAATAAAAAATATAAAAATGTTATTACAGACACGCTGCATAATATTCTTCTTGTTATGTTAAATTTTATCAATGTACGAAGAACGCAAAAAAAGACTCGGGAGATTTGTAAATAAATTCGTGAAATTTAAAAATCATGACGAGTTTGAACACGGGGAATAGGTGAGATTTGGCATTTACATGTACATATTATTAAACGCAATTAATTAGTACTTGTATCTACATATATACATATATATATGAAAATGGAATAAAATGATGTAAATGTTTGTAATGTACGAGTATACCTACAACTACATGTAGAACACGTGTAGAGAATTCGAACTGTGCAGGGGTACGTTACATTGTAAGCCTTCACAGGTACTGTACGCGTGTCAAATCAGGCACGGGTATACGTTTAAGCTCATATCAATAAAACCTGGACAGTCACGGGCACCTTCTCACATGTGTTAGTTGTTATTTGTACCTGGAATGTTTTCAATTCCCAGCGTGACGCGCACGGGTATTTTACCTGTACAGGTATATAGGTCACGACTTGTGTCGACCCCCTGTAGCTGGCCACGGGCGGAGTTCACCTGTAATTAACACCTTCTTGGGAGGGAGATTAATTTTATACCCAACTTACCTGTGCCCCGTACAAAAATGTACACTGTGACAGTACATTTCACGGACATATATATACTGTCGTATTTCAAAGTTTTGATGTGTGCAATATGCTTTCCAATAGATTACGTTGGAATTAATTAGCTTACACTTATACATTGTATGAATAATTAATTTGTTTAAACTGTAAATTGAAGAGTTGCTTGATGTGAAATGTGATCAAATAACTATATTTCTTACGCCAGTTACAAATATACGTAGAAAATTGTCGCAATGCAATTTTACAGTTATCTTCAGTGTACATGCATGTATGCATGTGCATCACTATCTTCATCGTTGTTGTATCAATGATTATGCATAATTTGACTTAATTTGAATATAACTAACTGGAAGTGAAATATTTTCGTTCTTTATATCTTTATTATATGCATGAAATATAAAATGAAAGAACTGCAAATGGCGAAACACGAATTAAAATGTTTAATCTTTATTACAGTAGCTGTGGCGTATGTACGTGCATTTGTAAATGTACATGTGCGACCCTAAAATCGATGCCTAGTCAATTTTAAGCAATGAGCTTTTATGAATGCACACCCTATTTATATACAGCGTGTAATCCGTTATGAAACAAATATTCCGAGAATACAATTTTCCATGATAAGCGGAAGAGCCTTTCGACAATCTGAAAAAACCATGAAACTTGTAATTGATGCGGGAAACACTATAAGATGTTAATTATTACCATTGTTGAGTTATGAAACATCGATAATATAAATCAAACATATAGATGGAAATTTGATTTACAGCATTTTAAATGTGTGAAAATGTTTCCATTTAAAGTACACGTACCAGTATACGCCTGATCACTTCACTAAAGTTATGACATTGTGACGGTAATATTATCAATAAAGTGTTGTTGTAATAATTTGTTTGTTATTTCTTAAAATGTCGGACAAATATGACACTTAGAATAAAACAATTCTCTCTTAATACATACGGTTGTACAAGTAATTTGTAAACGTACGTGTGAAGTGGAAACTTCGTATCGAGTACAGTCGTGTTTGACTTCAGTGTGTGATTATCACTAAAGAGATGCTGTAACAATTTGTTATTTCTTAAAATACCGGGTAAATATGACACTTTAGAATAATACCATTCTTTCTCCACACATACAGTTGCACATGTCATTCATTTTGTAAACGTACATTTTGTACATGGAAACTTTGCATCGAGTACTGTCGTCTTTGACTTCATCGTGTCCATATAGTTTTCATAGGCAAATGTTTATATGATATACAGAAACTTTAATCCCGAACATACTCCAGTTTTTCTTGTACTTTCGTTTGTGTTTCAAAACATCAAGATCCGTTATTCATTTACCGTCAAGCCGTGTCCGTGATTATAACAATGGTATTTCCGGTTTATCATAGCCGATCGTTTTGCGTTTTGCGTTAATCGTTAATCGTTAGCCGGTATTGCGTTAATCGTTTATCGTTAATCGTTAATCGTTAGCGTTAGCAATCGTTAGCGTTAGCTAACGGACGATTTTTTTGCGTTGCGTTTGCGTTAGGCTGGGAACGTTAAACGGTTTAGGTACTGTATCCCTAATGATTGTTTTAAAGTATTTTTCTTCCTTATGAAGTAGAAGTGTATTTCAATGAACATATTCTAAGTCCACAAATAGTTTTAAATCATAAAAGTATAATAAAACGCTGGTATATTTGATATATTTGCTGTTATAATAGGTATAAAAGATAGGAAACATTGTTTTAACAACTAGCTTAACGTGAGGTTGGGAGTAAGCATGTCTGAAATATTCAAGAAGGAATATAAATATGCAACATATTTAGGCCGGGATCTAGGGGGGTCCACGTGCACCCTCCCCCCCCCCGACAACTTAACGAACCGATGTTTTACTGAAGCCTTATGACCCACTGATAACGAAATCGAGAGGTAACATTGTATAAACTGGGATAAACTCCCGGTTATGACGTCATCAAGATGGCCGCCATCTCGAATTTCACTAAAGATTGAAAAATAGTCATAACATTGTCATTTTTTAACCGAAGAAGACAAATGAGGCATCAAAATGACCACAATAGAACAACAAATACATATCAGGATCATATAATAAAATATATGAAGTTATTTCTACGCAGGAAGAAGTTATTTCTACGCAGGAAATGAAAATAAATCGGATTTAAAGCTCAAAAATGGTAATTTTTAAGCATTTTTTTTTTCATATTTGGCTTGACGCAGCAAAAATGTTTACCAACAGCAAACTATTATTTCTAATCAGTTATTTGACCTCTTATCAATTAGTAAAAACAAAACCAACAAAAAAAAAAGCAATGTCAACATTGCATAAGCTCCGGTTATGACGTTATCAAGATGGACGCTATCTCGAATTTCACGGAAAAAAAAAAAAATAGTCAGAGACATTTTTCAACCGAAGTAGACAAATGAGGTATCAAAATTACCACAATCGAACAACAAATACATATAAGGACCAAATAATCCTATATAAATAGTGATGTGTACGTAGGAAATGAAAAGTTAAGATTTTAAGCTCAAAAATGGCAATGTTTTAGTAAATTTTTCATATTTGGCTTGACGCAGCTATGATTGTTTCCCAACAAAAAAACTATTATTCGTAATCAGTTATTTGATTTCTTATCAATTAGTTAAAACAACCACAACAAAAATATACAGAAATGCAAAAGAGAATTATTGTTATACCATCATTTGGTTTACAAAACATCACCGGGTGCGTAAACAGGGTATATGATTGCTGTTTTTTTTCGAAACCGCTGACACTACAGTTTCCGGATGTCTTTGAATTTCCTGAAGATAACATTGGCAATTGACGATTCATATCTTAAGTTGGCTTAATATCTAAGTGGGACTTGACAATTTCCTAACATAATCCATTTTTATTTTCGAAAGTTTGTAGACTAGTAGCGTCTCAAAATGATTTTTTACAGCACAACGCCAACTAATATGGTATAAAATTAAAACTGAAGAAAGCATTTGTTCCCGTTAATACTACGACACTTTCCGGAATTTCTTCCTTTTAGAAATAGCGCATCCATTGTTAACTTTATTTTTCTGTGTATAACGTAAGGAACGTAATGTCATGGTTACTGCAGTATCACATATTTCTTTCAATAGTTCTTAATGATAAGCATGATCGTTGTGCGTGCTTTCTTGCCAGAGCGTCGATGAGCTGATGAGCTGATGTGGCATTACATTACCGGTTTACCATCGTAGTTCTACCTTGTCAACCGTCCATGGCCAAAGGTAACATCAATAGCATCGGGTTCGCGGATGTGGGAGCTCATCATGTTTTCAACTTAGTGATTCACATATCGTATATGATGTTCTAGACCTCTCCGGTAGGATGGAAGAGACACCAGAGCCACATTCTGCGAAGGGTTGAGTTGCTTTCCCTTACTTCGTATGAAGCATAATTCCTCATTCTTGTGAACCCTCAGTGACCATAGATGACACAGGTGGATTCTTTGAGGTCATAAATGAGGTCTACAGTGAAGTTCCTCTCTTTGCCAAGTCTGGAGAACACTGTAGAAAACTTTTTCTGGAGAGTCTTCAATGGTGTATCCACGCATACACCAGATGCGACACAACCAGTACCTTCAAGGGACTGGGGAAAGTCTGACCAATGAAATTTAACATT
>SAYR01055826.1:116172-133005 GCA_004382745.1 Argopecten irradians irradians | reverse complement strand
TAAATTGAAACTCAATATAATGAAAACTAAACAGTTAAAAGGATAAATAAAAACTGATTGTAAATACATAATTAGTTTTTGTCGATACCATTACTCGATGACCATTGATACACACCACAGCTACAAAAAAAGTATAAGAAAATCAAAATGTATCAAAACAAAATTGATGAATTGAAACCCAGTATAATAAAAACTAATACATATGGTCGTTCAGCGAAATCATGAAAAAATACGGTTTTGAAGGGGAGCGATCATTATTCATGATATGTGTCAGACATTATATTTTCGAGTTTAAAGATAGTGAATATGATATTATACTTATATCTACAAATATACTGAACTATTCTGTGAGTGTCTTGATCATAAATGTTCTCTAAATCCGTTCCCATAAATGTACGCTGCTTTCTCCGTTTATGGGTAAATGTAGGAATAAAAATGTTCGCAAGTCGTTAGTGTAACGGCTAATTTCGGCGAATTGCGAATTACCCCACGGTTGCATTGCACATTGTCGCATTTTCGCTCATCTTGGCGCAATGTCGCCCTTAACTTGGCGCTGTGTCATATTGTCGATCTTCGCTTGGTGAATTGTCGCACCGTCGCATAACGCATTGTCGTCAATGCGCCATACAACAATGTGCCACGCGACAGTGTGTTTGTTACTTGAGGCATTGTCGCATGACACATTGTCGCGCTACTCTTGGCGCACTGTCGCAAGGCAATTTGTCGCTCTTCGCTTAGCGCCCTGTGACATGACGGGTTCGACGAACCACACTAATGACAAGCATACAGTGACGCTCCTTTACGGTAGTACACCCAGGTACGAACGATATCCATGCAACGATCATGCATTCTAGGTCAAGCAGATAGATATCCAGAGACTGCATTGTACAATACAAGCGAATATATTCACAACCAATAAAACCCAATCGAAATAAATTGCGATACTATTAGTTTAATTGTATATTCACAACAAACTTTAAAAATAATGATTACTCCATATAAACAAGTATCCGTATACGCATGCGTATTCGTATACAGCTTATTGTAAAAAGCCCTATATTTCGGAATTAAATTAACAAAAAAATAACTTTGGTCAAAAATGTTGCATTTGTACATGCGTAAACGAAAGTGCACGCGCGAAAAAAAATATCAGATGTTTTAACAAGTGATTTTTGATCGATCAACAGGCCCTTGACTCTATAGGTATACTGTCTTCTTTATATATTTGTAACACTGTGTCGAAAATCAGCCTCGACAGATGTAGGAAGTAATGGATTTTATATAATTGATAGTAAACATTACTATACTGATCGATCCCAGTCAAAAACGTCTCCGTATGCGTATACGTATATCGCTTACTGTAAGTATCCCTAAGTATTTTTCATCCTTTTGAAAGTAGAAGTGTATTTCAATGAACCTATTCTAAGTCCACAAATAGTTCCAAATCATATAAAAGTATAATGCTGGAATATTTGATATTGTTTGCTGTTTTGATAAGTGGTATTATTCGACAGTACTCTATAAGGAATATTGGGGATATTGGTTAGCTTGATGTGAGGTTTGGAGTAAATATAAATGTGCAACATATTAAATGTACATATGGATAAATATATTATTTTGTGTGAGCTATCTTAATCGAAGTCTTGATGGTTAAACCACAAACAGAAGATAATTATAGAAGAAAAGATGGGTAATAATCATTGACCTAATTTTGTCAAAACGGTACAACAATTACAATGAAATTGATTAATATTTAAGATATGTAATCAAAACTGGTGCGATTTGCGTTATGTGAGTTGTTAAAACTACGTAATTCAATCTACTTATGACTTTATCAATCATACACAATCAAATCTTTGATATTAGTATAAATATAGATAAAGACTAATTTTATAAAAAAAAAACAAAAAAACATTATAAGTTACATAGTTTGAAAAAAATCAAATACAATGTTAAAACCACCTTGATGTTGTTTTTTTCAAAGTGTATTAAATAATGACATCGTTAGATGTCTAGATATTGCCCGTCCTTTTATCTTTACCACCTGTCAATATAGTGATTTATTTTCCATAAAACGTCGGCATATTAGTGAACAGAAATAATTGTAAATTCTGACGATTTTATTTTTCAAGTATTGCTTTCTTTAATAAAGTGCATACGAACGAAATCCTTCATTACTCATTCTGTGATTTACTTTAGAGTTATATAGCAAATTTAAAACCACATTCTAATGTCTATAATAGTAGGTGATGCTGTTTAATGTCTGGGTATTACCTGTCTGTTTATCATTGCTGTTTATTATCTATCTAATCCTTACTTTTCTTCTCTTTCAGAGTGTGAGTATCCTACTACAGTTACACGGTGATGTATTGTCTTGTTTTATTGTTGACCTTTTTGTGTTATTTTTGCTTTCCTCACAAAAGCATTAATTCGATACTGTTGTACTTATTACTTTTTTACTAGATTGCTGTATAAACATATTTAAACGTATACACATAACGTGGCATATTTTCTGTTTTATATATGCGTCATATTGTTTTGGAGGTGATACTGCTTATAGCATGAACGTTTGGCATATTCAATCTAGTTCCCTTAATATGGAATTAATTGTATCATAATAACTCTTTTACAATTTTGATATTAGTTTGTCCTCTTTTTTCCAATGTCTCACGGAGGAAAACATTTTATTAGGAATTGTCTTAATCATGTTTCAGTTTACATGTATGTATGAATACATTGCATATAACCATGACATTACATCACCGTTAACGTACCTCCAAGTTAAGAACGTACTTTTTTCTGTAAACGATATATGTTCATTAACAACACAGTTATGAAAAGACATGTATGATACCACCCCTTGATCAACGATAAAATTAAAACCCAAGTAGCTGCCATTAAATCTTTGAAGTATTTTCAATTTGGTTAAGTAGTTGACTTTTGTCCTTCATTTTGGAAGTGGAAGTGTATTTCAATGAACGTTTTCTCCATCCACAAATAGTTTTAAATCTTAAAAATACAAACTGCTGGAAGTGTTTTGCTTTTTGTTTTATTTGACAGTACTCTGTAATCTCTGTTGAGATCATTACTCGATGACCACTAATACACATCAAAGCCAAAAATACAAAAGGGGGATTCGAAAAATAAGTGTATTTAATATTTAATTGAAAATCAATAGAATAAAAACTAACATTTAAGATCTTTAAGTGGTATTCCTAGCACCAACTTGGTAGACGTTTACATATATGGATACGTACACTTTTCTGATCTTTATCATGATATTGAAAACGTAGTATTTACAAATATTTCATACAGAATGGGAAATAAACAACATACACCGGATATATATCAACATATTTAGGTTAAGGTATATAGGAAACTTTATATCAACATTTCTTATCTGGAGTCAAATACAAAAAAATGAATCAATGTTATATTTATTTACATATGTAATATATTTAAAATTGAATTAAGAATACGTCTTCCATACCTGAAATATGTGCCGTAATTACCATACCTAAGAAAGAAGAAAAGCTTTCAATTTGTTATACACCACCACAGGTTGCCAACAATTTAAGAATAACAACACTTACAATGCATCCGTTTTAATTTTAGTACTATAATAAGAGATGAGAATGATTATCGGCAGTACTGCTAAACACATTTACTGCCTAACTGATTATGTTTACATCCACAGTACAGTGAAATTAGTTTACATGATCAGACCATGAGGCAAAGGTCTGTTCTATAGTTTCATTTTACATTTCTACTGTGTTATTAGCAACGGTAAAGTGATTTCTGCTGGTATATTTCCATCTAAACATACATAGGCATAAACACAATAATTTTACAGTGAATGTTTTTTGTGTTGTTTTTTGTAACTGATGTTTATAAGGTATCATGATGTTTTTGTCCATTTAAACTTTTTAGATCATTAAAGACAAAATAACATGTCAATGTTCTCCCAGTAATAGTATATAACTCATGTATTCGTACCATGTGTCGTAAATAGTCTTCTGGAAATGCGCAAATGTAGTATAATGTCACAGTCGTTCCTTCATGAATATATATATTTATTTTCATCTTGAAAAAAATGGTATTCAATTGGCATAAATTAACCAACGGGTATCAAAAATCGGAAATAGTTTTAATAGAATAATAAAGATGCGTTTTGTTTTGATTTTGCTCCGTGTAAATGTGTCAATCGCAAAAAAAAGATAAGAAAAAAAAACTGTAAAATATCAAACTTTTTGAATGGCAAGTGTATTGTTCTGCTTTTGCATTATTATATACTACACAATATTGTCATATATTTAAATAATCATAACGACTTTTAAACTTTAATTCATCAATAGAACATGATGGCTATAAAACCTTAATAGATCATTACAGAGAAAAAAGCATGTCAATATGTTCCCACAGGAATATTTTATAATTCAAAGCTACATGTTTTCGCACCAGGTGTTGTAAATAGTCTTCTGGAAATATAAAAAAATGTAGTATAATCTTACAGTCGTACCTTCGTGCACATAGGTTGTTATATCCATCTTGAACGTGTTCGGTAGTCAGTTGGCATACACTTAGTTAAATGGTATTTAAATGGGAAATAGTATCAATAGCATTATAAAAATGTGTTTTGTTTTAATTTTTCCACGTGTACATGTGTTGATCGCAAAAAAAGAGAGAACAAATCTGTAAAATACCAGATCTTTTGAATGGCATGTTTATTGTTCTCCAATTGTATTGCTATATATTACACAATATTGTCATATAATAATTATTTAAATAATCTTCGTTAGAAGTATTAGTATTTCTCTGTGTTTATTCTTCATTCACTGACGGTGTCATCTCGTTAACGTCGTACATTTTATAACTCGCTGTTAGTGTTTTGCATATTTCGATTTAATGCTCCATTCGAAGGAACTACACGATTTATGTCATACTAGTTGAATATTTCAAAAACAAAAACCTAAGAACTATTGCCAGAACACTGGTAGATAAACATGTATTAGCATGATAGTTATACTAATGGCGGTTACCATAATGGATATAAAAAACACTTCACAGGTGTATCGCAATATTGTGAATGAACAGTGTCTAGTACATAAATTGCATCCACGTAAATCGTTCTGAAAATTTGTTGATAAGGTAGATGATTACATAGGATCCTCCAAACATTCATTTGAACAATATTTAAATTTTAAAATCTTAATTAATGTGAGTTTCGAATCCTACTTTAGAAAACCGCATTGTACTATGCAATACCAAAGAAAAAAATCGAAGTTTTGAAAATTAAAAACTTTTTTAGAATACTATCTTGTTTGAAAGGATTCCAACAAGGTCAGACAAGTTCCTAATTGGATACTAAATTGATTCGTGAAACGTTTTCCAAGAATTACAGATAATATGAATTAATTTCTGTTTTCTTAACGAACTCAAGCTGATTAAAATACATTCAATAAAAAGGCGCACTAAAAATAACAATAACGTACATAAATTATACAGCTATTTTCATGATTCACGTATGATTAATATTTGTGTCGTACGTTGAGAGTGATCTAGGGCAATGTATGGAACATTTTTAATATTAATGTTTCGGATCTGGATAATTCACTTATCTAAATCATACAATAAAATATTCAAACATGTGCAATGATATTTACCTCCTCCAATTTTTTTCAAACAATCCAAAGTCTTCTATTCCTCTAGTCTTCATATATCGGACATTTTAATTGTGCTATAAACACAGTAAACAAAAGGAAGTAGTTAATGGTGATAGACACATGTTCCTTATCGTGTCCACCATTTCCCTTAAATTTTTCATTTTCCCTAAAGTTGTGCCGATATTTACAAAATACAGTTAAACATTATACTAGCCCTGATGGATGTAAATACTTTATATATATATATTTTCTTTTTAATTTCAAACAGTTTACTTAATACACATAAATAAACACCAAACAAACACATTCATACGCACTCACCCACAACACTCAGACATTAACCTTTACGTTTTGTTAAGTCATACCTACATCTAAAAGCACGCACATATATGATATGACAAATCATAGTATTACGCTGCATGACAAATAGCATGACAAATTATCCATACATTTACATGTATGCAAAATACATGTATGCCTGTATACATCCATAGATGCATACATACAAGCACACATACATACAAACATTCATACTATAGAACTGATCGGATGGTGCAGTGGTAAAGCCGCTGACCTTTCACCTAGCCGGCCGGGGTTCGATCCCCGACCTGGACGTGAAAATGTTAAGAGATATCTGGGTTTTATAGTATAGCATACATAATGTACAACAAACATCGATATGTAAATGCATCAATCTAGACAGTGAAACTACAGAAAACAGACAGGAAGAAAAAAAAAAAAAAAAAAAAAAAAAAAAAACGCGAGGGGATATACTGTGTCCTAATTTCAAATAATTATAATGCTATAAAAATGCGCTAATAAGAAATAATTGGTCTACTCAGCGATACAAACTACACCAGTTAGTGATATGATGTAGAATTACAAAAGGGAATATTAAAGTATGTTACTTGTGTAGAGTAATAAAATCTTAATAAATTAAGTGAAAACTAGGATAAATTTACCTACCCCCAAAATATGTTTTTTTTCATTAATTAACATACATTCTACTGGCTTGCCCGTGGTATATATTAACCATTCCGAAATATGTTTATAACGATAAATACCTTGTTTTAATGGTGTCATGATAAGTTTCGGTGTGAATACTAAAAACATTCCTTCTTACATTTTGCATAATTGTTAAAATCAATCAATCATTTTGGCATTCCGACTCATATAACGTACTTGTTAACATATAAACACTAGGGCAATGCTTCACATTGATAATTCCGAAAGCAAAATATTCAGTGTAAACATCTTTTAATTAAGTTTGATTACACCTGTTCGTCTAAAACACTTGGATGTAACCATCTCATTCCACCACTGTCATTATGGCCCCTGTACTTTAGTATTTTGGTCTTTTTGATAGGTAGATTTCTGCAAATTATCTCAAGTGTCACATATGAACGTATGATATTGGCTTTTATTGTATTATGCTACACATATTATCCAGACATAATAATACGATGATACAAATATATCCAGGAAAAAAATCTTCGTCAACTGCAAATGATCTATCATTACAAACATTCCTTCATCACATGATCGCTTATGATTCGATTTCAAATTTCTGAACGGAATAGCAGTGTATTAATTTGACATCGGAACAATGTAATTTTGACTACAAATCATTTTTTTTAAATGTGAAATTGTTATTTGAACTGTAAAATAAAAGGACATAATGATTTCCTCCCAACAGGTTCAATGAAGCCAAAGCTAATATAATATAAAATATTGATTTCCTTGAAAGTGTAAATGATCAACTTTTACGAAGCTTTTCCTTAAACATATTACATTCATACACTTTTATTCGATTATGCTACAAATCCTAACACTGACGACTAATTGGTCTCTGTGTATTTCATGTAACCAAACCTTGGATAGCTCGAACCGCTAGTCGTCAAATACCCATCTTTCTATTAACATAAATGAACCCCCTTTCTATCAAAGACATTTATTAAATCAGGCAACTCGATTTGTCGAACAGAAGCGTGGCCTTTCATAGCGATTTTTAACAGCATTATTATGTACATTTTATCCATTTGTATACACTAGTTGTATTATCACAATAAATTGTTTTAGCAACAATCAAAACACTGTTAAACACAAAAGTCATATGTCATTGACATACATTGTTTATCATTATTTGAGTATTTGACTAAATGTCATACCACGGATGACTCGAATACCCTTCGTTCTGCGATTTATTAACCGAGTTCGTTACAGTTCGACTTAAGGATATGTGGCTGTATTATGTTCGAGTTGAACGCAGACAAATAATTAATTTAAGTTGATATATACCACCTCATACAAATACCTTGTATGACGCTAACTATAAACCCCTTCTAAATCGTTTACATTATTACAAACAAACGCAACTATTAATACAGTTCTAAGATTAATCAATTGTGCAAACACAAACCCCAATGCAGTACATTCAATAGTCTAAGAATGCAATTGCATATTAGGTATGTTAGGGACAGAATAATACCAAACCATCGCTTATTTGTGAATTAATCATGGATTCTCAAAACAAGATCGATTAGACTAAGCCACGTAGCTAAAACATTATATATCAAGTACATATATAAACTAATATATTGGTATATTTATTGGTTTTGTTCTGCAAACATAATTGTAAAAATGTTTTAAAAAACGACAAATAATGCATATTAAATCGTATAGTGAATATCATATTCAATATTCCAAGAACTGACACATTTATTCACAATGAAGAGATTTAATAAAAACAAATCGATTAAATATCACATATTCCACTAATAAAATAAAACATACTTATGCTATTATGGATCATTGGATGCTTCTAATATAAACATTTAGCACGTAAAACGTAAGTAAAATTACACAAACTCCAAAAAAATATAATAAATAGCGTGAATATAGACACACATAATTCTGAAATAGTAACCTTTATACATCAATTCTAAATAGTCAATCTCAGTCAAAATTTCCATTTGTTATTTTTTATAACATGTATTAACATGTCAGTAACTTGGATTTCATTTGTACACCTATACCTATGTGGATATGATAGGAAGGTATCGACTTTAAGTTGTCGGTATTGAACATAGTTATAAAATATCTGACTAATTAAGGTTCATTATACCTGATCTGAAAGTTTGTAATATTAGGATTCCATTACATTACTGAATTCATGTTTTCTAGTTTTAATACTAACCACGTACTTATGGTTTGCTAAAATAACAAAAAACGCACACTGTTATTATCATACATTACATCTTTTGAAAACTAATTAATAAACTGTTCGCTGTCATCGGATCTTTCTTTTCTGAATGTTAAAGGCTCTCCAGCAATTAGGCAGATGACAATTTCAGTAATGATATTAATTGATTAAGTGTGTCCAGTTTCACTAAGCATTAACGTATTCCCCTGAACCCATTCGCTATTCGTAATCGTATTGTGTATCATCATGCTATTGTATAGCGTCTTTTGTTTTACTGCTTTATCGGAAGATACTATGCAATACAATTCAGAGTATTCCAACTTTTTAAAAGTCGAATACCCTATATCAAAATGAACAACGTTACAAAAGTTTGTCTTTTTATATTAGAAAAATTGTGTTGTCATATTAAATACTGTCGGAAATTATACAGTGTTTACCAAAACAGGACATTATATACATACATATACTATAACGTCAGCCGAATCGGGATACAAATAGTTTTGTTACATATCAAAATGTCAACTGGCGAACCTTTTGATCTTTAAATGAAATTCAAACAATGAGTTGTTAAGTTAGACAATTACATAAATGGAATATCTCTTTTTTGTTTCAATTAGTTTCCGGACATTAACAGTAGCATCACATCACACAGTCGTTCGACTTGGATTATAAACATATATCCAGTAAAACAAACCATCCTCTATTAGATATGGCCAATGGTTTTCGACAGAAATAGTATCATGATTCGGTGGCTATCATGAGCTTTGTAGACGTTTAATAACACGCTGTAGATGATTCAGCTCGATTGCATTAAAACACAGATATCCGAAAACTATATGCTTCACATTTATGATGTTAAAAACCTTTGCAATAAAAATTGGATGAAAAAACGTTTTAATAAATACTTTGATGTATACGTTGAACTGTGAACGGTACTGTTTAATGTCTGGGCATTACCTGTCTATTTACCTTTATTGTCTGTTATCTAATCATGTACACGGTGATGTATCCTGGCCAGTTCTTGCCTCTGTCCTCTCAGTGCTGTGTTTGCGTCCATAAAATCTGTATAAAAATATATCTATAATTTGTTGCTTTCGGGATTCTTTTATATGAAGATAAATGCTTTCTGTTTCTTATTGTCATCACAGCATAGATGCTGTGAATATACTTATGACATGAACACGTCAAGTATACAGAAGAGAAAAAAAACATTCAAACTTATTATCCACATTATGTATATATGGTACACGTGACATAGTTAAACGTAGAATCTAGAAGAATATATAAGTATCGGGTTATGTACCCATTAAAACTGAGAAAACCTCAAAAGAAATATCAGTGGTTTACTAACCTGATATTATTAGTTACACAGTTTGTTAGTGACCTAATACGGAAAAAACATATTGGGTCTAAAATAAATCTGTATCGGGCGAGGCGAAGCCGAGCCTGATACATGTTTATTTTAGACACAATATTTTTCCGTATTAGGTCACTAACAAACTGTTAACGAATTTATCCCGTCGAAGACCCTTTCAATGAAGTAACTGCAAAATACATTAGGTATTGAGTATGGAAACCAAAACAAGTCAAAACTTAAAACAATTTTCACCTCATTGAAGACTCGAATGCGTTGTCATGGTCCATTTCTGTTCAATAATCCTAAATAAGTGTTGCCGATTTCGGTTTGCTTCATCAGCGCTATCATTCAAACATTTTGTCTCTATCTCGTTGAGTGCCGTCGTCGCGAAGCGTTACTTGGCCACCATCTTGTTGCTAATGACGTTAGGGGCAAAGAACGATAACTATATCGCCCAAAGCTGATACGATTTCTACTAACCTAATACGACTATTTATTGGATATCACGTGACGTCATTTTAACCAATAGGAATGCAAGATTCTTGTCTGAGGCGGGATAAATTATATCAATAGTGCACTACTATACTATGATTCTGTCTATTAATGAATTATCTCCCTTATACAGTTATTAAAAATATATCAATGTGGAATTTATTCTTAGACTATCTATAGGAGTATAATACATGGCATATTAATAATTTTCTTGTTATACTTACCTTATTTGGTTAATTCTTAATCAACTGAATACATGTACATAATTTAATTTGAATAAATATTTAGCTAGGAAAAGGCTTCTATAGGCTTAGCCTGTTGTCCATTCTGTTTTTTTCAATACAACTGATTGGAATGAAAGTATCGGATTCAATGTAACAATACCATGTCATTTTACCCGTTTATTTAGAAATAATCATACCCCACTGGTATCATATCTTCCCGTTCAAAGTAGCAAAGGTGTTTTGTCTGCAAAATATATATCATTATTCTGTAAAATAACAACTTAATTGCTAAACAAACATATGGTAAAAATAAATACATCCCTTTGTCACTGCTATAAAAATACGCCATCCAATGGTAATGTAACTCTATTATTATCCTTTGAATTGATAATAAGTAAAAGTTAAAACGCTTGTAATAGAGATTGAAAAAAATAAATGTTTAAAATCTAATGTTGACAATTTTTGAGACATCAGCAATGAAGATAGTTGCTTTTTTGTTTGTTCCGCTTGATAAACAAATTAGGACCGACTGATATATAAACCACGTGAAACAAAATTCAAGAAAAAAATACTCAGAACGACGAAATTTTGTCAAACAAGCACGATAGATTCCTGAAAATTAAATTGAAACACACACGTGTCAATTCATTCTAAGCTCAGCAGACCTCGGTACACTGCCTCGGTAACATAGGACAAAAATTGAAAACATACTGTCCACTCACATGACAACTTGTATATATTGTATACAGTAAATATCGTTAGCTGAATTCCAAAGTATTTATAAATTAATGGAATCTTACGTAGGTCTGTAACGGGGTATGTATATATGCGATTGTTTTCACTATACTTTATGTAAAAGGATATATATTTGATATATTTGTATTGATATACATGTATATTATACCATTATATATTATTATTATCAAGAACTAACACATATGTGTGCTGTCCAAGGAGGAGATGGTGAAAGGGCTTTGAATGGATCCGTGTCTGTATGTGATTACTAGTCACCTGTGCATGCACGTGAAGGAGTGAGTGTGTGTGAGAGTCGTTATGACATGTGACCATGGACGGGCTTTTTGATTGGTCAGGACGGATGTCAAGTTTTACCTGGGTAGGTTTTAACCTCACCTGGCACTCCGTTCCTGACAAGATGACAGACCAGTTGATAATATTTTCTTGAAGTTCTGGTAAGTGTTTATTCTCTTTAAATTTGTAAGTTTTGATATTGAGCATAGCGTCTATATATGATAAAAGTTTATATACACTGTTGTAATTAATACAGGGTTTGTATTTTGATATTATAATTATATCTAAAGGTAATTGATATTTGATCATTGAGTTACTTTTAAGGCCATAGTTTAAATAGTAAAATAATTATATTTTTGTATCTATCTTTTCATGAATTTCTCTTAAATTCATGATGGCATAGTATTCAGTTGGTAACTGATTGTTTAAAGTTCCTATATAGTCCGAACTCAGGAGCAACTCTCAAAAGAATGTGGCAAACGTCCACACCATAGCTGTGGGTGAGTGTGTGATAGGTAAAGGTAAAGTTATGTTTATTAGAAGAAGAACGAGATGAATCCTCCAACACCACCATTCATAGAGAAAAATAACATAATTACATAAAAAAGATATTCATATCCAGTAACATCCAAAGGCTTGTTCACGTGCTTGTCTATGATTCACACAGTTCCCAATTACAACTACAACGTTGTTAGCACCGTGATTACCCATTTTTTATAGTGAAAACAACTGAAAAACAATTAATTTTTTCATAAACTATCGGCTCTTGGCTGAACGAAAAGTACCAATGAGTTCGAATTATTCTCGAATTTTTCGTTTTGAAGACACGGTAGCACAATTCATTACAACAAAACAAAATCCTTTCGGTCTCACGACTGCTCCTTTGGTTTTCACTAAGCTGCTGCAGGTTGGCGAAGGGTTTCTGCACTCCAGAGTAATAGATTTCCACATCTATTTCGACGATTCAATCATGCTCCACTTAGTGCGGGAATCTTTGGAGTCGAACACCCGTCTGTTCCTACAACGTTTGCTCAAAGTCGACTTCATTCCTTCCAGAGAGAAGTCCGAGGTTTCCCTTCTTAGGAATTTGTCTTCATTGGAAACCGTTTCAACTCAGTTAAAGGTATTGCCTTTCCACCTTTGAAAAGTTCGAGAAGGCTAGATATCTTACCTTCATCGGCTGGTCACACGTCCAAGTGCGTTGGTTTCTCATTTTTCTTGGTTATTTCAACTCGCTGGCAGATGTGGTCCTTCTAGAGAGACTTCACATCAGACCTCTCTAGATATTCCTTCTCGCAAACTGGGTCCCTGCCCGCAGGGAATGGGAGGCATGGCGGCTTCTTCTCAACCAGTCTGTCAAGGGGTTTTCGTGATGGTGGATTCTGAAAGACTATGTTCTCCAGAGGTTTCCGTTGTCCAAGTCAGCTCCAACCACGTCCTTGTTCACGGATGACGGGTTGGGGGGTTTAATTCGACGGCAATTGCCAGTCGGGGGAACGATCTAGAGAAGAGCTCTCCGAGGACATCAACGTACTGGACATGAGGACTGTTCTGTTGGCTCTGTAGGCTTTTCAGACCATTCTGCATTTCAAGGTGGTTTGTGTGGCTACGGACAACTTCTAGAAGTTTGTCGCGTATCTGGAGAGACAAGGGGGGGGGGGTGTTTATTTGTCTGTGTGTTGCCTGGCTATTCTATGTGCGTATATGCGAATGTGTGATTTTGGCCAATTTTGATAACTGAAATCTAAAGATGACGCCATTTGAAAACAGTTACTACATTGGTTGTATTGAGTCTGTATTATGTGGACTTCCAAGAATGAACGAGTAATGGGTTTTTTTGGTGTTGTACCTGATAGCGCTACAACAACAACGTTCGATTACTCTTAGGAACCAATATCCTTATAGAGGCATGGAATGGGTTCGAGAAAGTTTTTGGAACAAGATTCATGCCTTAGACTCCATGGTACCTAATGTCCAGATGTTTGAATGTTGAGGAGTGGAGGAGTTTAAGACGGAAGAATTGGTGTTAAGGTGTAGTGAAGACTACTGTAAATGGAAACATTGTCATTCCCATCCAACTCCAGTGCAATCATACAAGGTATCATCGGACAAGCCAGTAAATTATCTGCCAACTTTGTGACCTGTACAAGCCGGTGAAGTCATCGATCACCAAAGAACTTGGACATACACCTGGGTTAAATTCACTATGATTACAGGGACCTAAGCAAACATGTACCCGTCACCGTTTAACATCATGTTAAAACCTTACTCTACCATCAAGATCCATCATCTCAGATTCATGCTGTAAGTTTGGATACTGGAAAACTATGATGTCCCTTCGGAGCAAAAGGACTTCCCGGGATTTAATCAATTTGGATATTACGTTTACCCAGACAACAGCAACGGACCGATATCTTTACGTCATACGTCATTTACGGAGTGTTGTTTTGGAATCTGGATCTAGGACATTGGTCATCCAACAACAAAACACCGTAAAAGATTTAGTAGATTCTACCCCTTTTCCGACAAAGGTTTAGGATGATCCCTCAAGCGATGTATGAGGAATTAGATATCATCTTCGGCAACTTGCAGCTTGCGGGTTATACAGCGGTCACACTCACCCTGGTCTTCATGTGTAGTGCTAGCTCGCAAGAAGGATGAAGCATACGCATGTGCAATAGATTACAGGCAGTTGAATCAAGGACCAGCAGGGACTCGTATGCGTTGCCGCTGATGAGAGTTTTGGAACATTTTAATGGATTCAATCTGTTTTCTCAGTCCTCAATATGTAGAGCGGATATCATCAAGTTGTGGTTTTAGAAAAAAAAACCATAAAGAACGCACAGCTTTCACTTTGGACAGCTCTATTGTGGGATTACAATAGATGCCTTTCGGGTTAATCACGACGCCAGCCCACATTCCAACGTCGAATGGAGAATTGCTTATGGGGAGCACATTGGATCTATCGGTATCATCTACTTTGATGACCTGAATGATTCTTTTCGGAGGAATTTCAAGCGAAGCAAATACGTCGGTTCGAGTTGGTTTTACAGCGGGTTGGGGGAAAATGGTATTAAAATTATCACCTAAGAAGTGGTTCCTTACTTAAAGCCAAGGTCAAGTATCTGGAATTTGTGGTTTCCTGAGGCGGAGTGGAGGCAGATTCATAAAAAAGATTGAGAAATAGAACAGTGGAAGACGCCAAAAGAGTTTTCATTTCTTGGATTCGCTGGATACTATCGAAGTTTGCTCGGAAACTTTCATTGATAGCAAAGCTTTTGGAATGATCGTTTACCTTCACCGGCCGAAGGAATACCAAATCTAAGAAGAGGGAAATCAACAACCTAAACCGTGATCAGATATATATGACATAGGGGAATGAAAACAATAACGAAACTTTCGATCAGCTTAAAGCTATACTTACCTCGCCGCCTTGTTCTGAAAATAGGCATTTTTGCACTTCCCTTTGAGGTACACACTGAATGCCAGTGCCAGAAGACTCGGAGTCCATTTTGTATCGGGAACAGGACGGAAAGAAGACATTTATTAGCTAACGCCGCAGAGGATTGAATAAGGCTGAACGGTAAGTACCCAGCGCACAAATTAAGAATTCCATGCGATGAAATAGGCGATTACAGACAAGTTTTAGCGGATTACCTATTTGTGAAATCGTTTTCATCGTCGTCACGTTACGTACGACTGCTAAAGTGGATGCCACGGGAACACCGGTGGTTAGCGACACACTCGTCATTATGATTTTTACATCAAGTATACGGCAGGGAGAAATAATACTGACGCAGAATACACTGTCAAGGTTACCCGAGGATACACCTTTAGAAGTGGATAAGAAATGAATTAAGGCTGCAATGTGCCAGTTGGCAGGTCAACGACGAAAGACTGAATTACAGACAATTCCTTAGAGGAAGATTCGCAAGACATGGAAAATTTGTCACCGAAGTGACTGGAGAAAATCCAAGTCACGTGATAGGTCCTTTCATAAGAGGGATCGTAAGCCCGGCACCTCGACAGTGTGTCCGGCTCAGAGGGTATTACTTCGCCATTTCTGACCCACCTTAATACTAAGTGATGGAAATCCTGTGTAGACACACCGCTCATGGGAGGGGAGGAAATTAGATCAACGACTTTAAACATCCAGCAATGGTGCATCAAGTTTTGGAAGTCCTTACCCAATGATTATTGGCGCATGAAGGCAGGATCCCAACGTTATCCTTATGAAGGAATTTTTTTTTCTGGCAATGGAATGTCGAGGTGATGTCAGAGATGGATATAGATATTGCCATAAATGAAGTAATGTTGAATGACACCTGCACAGCCAGCGTGCACCATTGAATAACATATAATCATACACAGCCTCTGAGCTGGTCTGTATCGATATCAGGCGCATTGAAACACGTCGAAGGCGAGATATTCAATTATACAAGTGGCTTACGGACCGCTTAACTAGTTAATGCCAGACATTTTCCCATTTGAAAATCCAGACTGCTCGATCGTACCAACATCGGAATAATGTCAACATATCTTTGTACACTACGGATTCTCGCGCCGTTATGCAACTCTGACAAAGGGACCAAACATTGTGGGAGAAGTAACCAATGAGCTGTGCAAGATTGCAGGGATAAGCAAATCAAGACACACAATATCACCGGATGGGAATGGCAGTGTTGAAAAGGTTCGAATCGCACTTTGCCTAGGTGCATGCTTGCAACCTTGAACCTGAACAGTAAGGCAAATGGAAGAAGCCACGGCGTACGTAGTGACTCTTAGTACATGCCTAAACAGAGGACAAAGATACGAACAGACCCGGTTACTAGCCCATTCATGTTGATGTTTGGCAGACAGCCATGT
>SAYR01055826.1:85538-116147 GCA_004382745.1 Argopecten irradians irradians | reverse complement strand
ATCTCTGCTGGTTTAGGTGTCACCTCAAGGAAGTTTGTCTGTGAAACTCTTGAAAACACATCCACTTCCAACAATCGGCTGGGCTGTGAACTCTTGAAAACACCGTCACTCTCATCAATCGGGCTGTGGTCTAAGAACTGCTGGTAAACACCAGTCCTCGTCCAAATCAAATCGGTACTGGTTCTTAGGAACCTTCCACTGTGAAACACAAGTCCACTTAATCCGAAACAGAATCGGCGACCAGCTGGTCTAGCGCAAGAACTCTGACATTTAAACACAGTCACTCCACTCAAATATTGGTGCATGGGTCCTCTGAGAACTCTGACAAACACAGTTCACTTCCAAGACCAATGCGACTTGGTCTGAGAACTCTTGACAAACCACAGTCACTTCCAAGCAATCGGTCTGTGTTTGCTAGGAGAACCCTCCTTGAAAACCATCCTTCTAAACTGTCCATCCAATTCGGCCTTCTTAGCTGCTCTTCGGTGAGAACTTCCTAGAAACAACTGAAAGTGCGACTCATTCCAACCAAAATCGATCCTCTGCCGTCTGAAGGGGTAATCCTCCTCTTGTGAAAATAACCACCCGAAGTCACATCCTTCCTCCATCAATCGGACTAGGTCTGAGGAAACGCTGAGCCGTAAACACTAGATGCTCAATGGATCACAGCTAACAATCGTGTCATTTTATAGGAATCGTCCCGAAAAACTACGATATGTCATCCTTCTCATTCCAATCGGGGTCTGAGGAAACTCTTTTTGAAAAACCCACAGTCAGGTCACCTTAAATGAGGTTCCTTCTACTACCAACAAGTCGGTGCTGGAGAGTCCTCTCTTTCCCTTGCGACAAGGAAACTCATGGCTGAAAGAAACATAAACGTACCACCTTCTCCACAAATTCGGTGCTGGTCCTGAGAACTACTGAGGAAAAACACTTATTTTCGTCAGCTTCCATCATCCGGCCTAATAGTGATCCTTAGAGTCGTTATCTCCTCAATGTTTCAGTACTTTGGGGTAGAAAATCTGCTTCAGTGAGTTGAATTAATCACTCTGACGCATACACCGGAAGAAGACGGTGCGACACCAACCAGTTACCTTCAACGGGACTGCGGGGAAAGTCTGACCAATGAAATTTATACATTCTCTCCTCCATGATCCTCTTATTAAAGACCTCTCAGTAGATAATTCACTCCGCCCCAACTCTCTATAGGTCTCAGCAAAACGATGTGTATGCGGAGCTATGCGTTGTATGGATTGTAATAGGTGCCTTTGAATCATTCACCATTCAAAGAATCTTGGACTTCAGGTGTAATTTTCCTGATAGTAGTGTCAGAAAAACAATGCATATTACGATTGTTTTGATAATCTGAAGGAGATCCACATCCTGCCTGAACTGTCTGTATCGTTATATTAAATCTGGGACCATGGATGGGTCTTGAAAGATGATTACCACTGCGCTAATGTAGGTGTCACATTCAACTCATCGACATGCGAAGACCGACGCTCTGGCTTTCAACGAATGTGTGCGATACTATATCTCGCATTACTCGTGGATTCCGCACTGCAATAGTGAGCTCTACACAGCTACCAGATCAATGCCGCGATCACGTCAGAGAAAGTTGCTGATGGGGCATATTAGTTTGTTTGTTATTGCAGTCAACTACTATTGCCTGCATTTACAAGTCCAAATATGAAAATTTGCTAAAAAATTCATAATTTTGAGCGTTAAAATTCCGCATTTTTTTTTCGATTTCCTGTTCGCTAGAAATAAACTCATATATTTTATCATAATATGATTTGATATAAATACTTATGATTGTTTGTTCACGAAGTCTTAATGGTTAAACAATAAGAACAATCTGTATAGAAGAAAACAGCAGTGGTTTTGGTATATAAACATTGAACTTAAATGTTGTTTCAAACGCGGCACTAGTCACACATACGTATACATATGTGAAGGACTAATAAAAGCTTGATTAATTTAAATAAGAAATTAAAAATCTGTTGCGATTTGCTTGTGCATTGTGAGTTGTTGAGAAAGCTACATAATCCCGCATTCACGTTACTAAATTAGAGCGTGATCTATTTATGTCACTATCCATATAATACACAATAAACTCTATTGTACCTCCAATATAAATAGATTAAAGACTTATTTGTATAAAAAATAAACTTGGACGTTACTATAGTTGTGAGAAAATAAAAATCTAATAACACTGTTTTTAAACCATGTGCATGTGTTGTTTTTCAAAGCTGGTGTATTTAATAATGACACCGTTTTTGCATGTCTGGTTATTGCCCGTACTTTTCTTGCAACCCCGGTCAATATGGACATGCACTTGTATGCCTTATCAAAGTAATGCCCAATCAACTCTGGTTGATATGGTATAGATATTAAATAAGGACTAATTTTAGCTCTAACCTGTACAATATAACGATTCTCATTAACCAGATTATAACGTCGGCATATTTAGGTGCACAGAAATTAACTTGCAAATTCTGACAATTTTGTTCTTTTTCAAAATTGTTTATTTTTTAAACTGACCTCGAAGGTCCATTCAAAACATCCTCTGTGATTTTATTCGAAGTATATTCCGATATAGTAGATTAAAACAAAATGTGATTATAAATTAGTAAGTTGATTGCTGATTTAAATGTCTGCGGTATGTACTTCTCTGTTATATACTTTACCTGTTTATGTTATCTTTAATCCCTACTTTTCTCCTTCTTTCAGCTGCTGAGTTATCTCTTACTACAAGTGGTACACCATTGTGTAGTATTGTCTTGTTTATGTTGACCTTTTTGTGGTTATATTGGCTTTATCCGCACAATAGCATTAGTTCAATACTGTTGTATTTCATCAATATCTTTACTATATTGATGTTATTAGGAACATATTTCAAACTGTATTCATTAATATCATGCATGTAATGAACATAGTAAATAAATCTATTATGTAATCTATCCCGGTATCACCAATAAAATTTATCGCTCAAGCAGGCGCCATTAATCTAAGAATTAAATGAAGCCTTTTTTCAATTTATTTGATAGTGGTAAATATTGTCCTTCCTTTTGAGGAAAAGGCATGAGTATTTAACAATGAACTTTTTCGCGCCACAAAAATAAGGTTTAGAATCTAAAAAGTATAAGAAAACTGCTGTGCATTAGCTTTGGAGTTTTGTTATTTTTTTTTTTTTTTTTTTTTTTTTTTTGCTATTAGTTTTATTACGACAGCACTCATGTAAATTTCTGTGAGATCATATTATCGATGACAACTAATACACATCAAAGCCAAAAAATACAAAAGGGATTCGAAAAATAAGTGTATTTAATATTTAATTGAAAATCAAATAGAATAAAAACTAACATTTAAGATCTTTAAGTGGTATTCCTAGCACCAAACTTGGTAGAACGTTTACATATATGGATACGTACATCTTTTCTGATCTTATTCAGTAATATTGAAATCGATTGGTATTTACAAATATTTGCATACAGAATGGCGGATATAAACAACATCACACCGAATATATATCAACATATTAAGTGTAAATTATATTAGGAAACTTTATATCAACATTTCTTATCTTGGAGGTCAAATACAAAAAAAACATAATCAGTGTTATATTATTTACAATATGTAATATATTTAAATTTGAATTAAGAATACGTCTTTCCATACCTGAAATATCTGCCGTAATTACCATACCTAAGAATGAAGAAAAGCTTTAATTTTGTTATACACCACCACAGGTTGCCAACAATTTAAGAATAACAACACTACAATGCATACGTTTTAATTTTTAGTACTATAAATAAGAGATGAGATATGATTATCGCAGTACTGCCATAAATCATTTCACTGCTCTAACTGATTATGTTTTACATCCACAGTGCATGTGAAATGAGTTTACATAATCAGAACATGAGGACCAAGTCTGTTCTATAGTTTCATTTTACATTTTCTTACTGTGTTTATTAGCAACGTGTAAAGTGATTCTTTGCCCGGATATTTCCATCTAAACATACATAGGCATAAACACAATAATTTTACAGTGAATGTTTTTTTGTGCTTGTGTTTTTTGTAACTGATGATTTATAAGGTATCATGATGTTTTTTTGTCCATTTAACTTTTTAGATCATTAAGACAAAATAACATGTCAATGTTCTCCCAGTAATAGTATATAAAACTCATGTATTCGTACCTATGTGTCGTAAATAGTCTTCTGGAAATGCGCAAATGTAGTATATAATGTCACAGGTCGTTCCTTCATGAATATATATATTTATTTCATCTTGGAAAAAATGGTATTTCAATTGGCAATAAATTAACCACGGGTATCAAAAATCGGAAATAGTTTTAATAGAATAATAAAGATGCGTTTTGTTTTGATTTTGCTCCGTGTAAATGTGTCAATCGCAAAAAAAGATAAGAAAAAAAAACTGAAAATATCAAACTTTTGAATGGCAAGTGTATTGTTTCTCTTTTGCATTATTATATACAACACAATATTGTCATATATTTAAATAATCATAACGACTTTTAAACTTTAATTCATCATAGAACATGATGGCTATAAAACCTTAATAGATCATTACAGAGAAAAAAGCATGTCAATATGTTCCCACAGGAATATTTTATATTCAAAGCTACATGTTTTCGGCACCAGGTTTTGTAAATAGTCTTCTGGAAATATAATAAAAAATGTAGTTATAATCTTACAGTCGCTACCTCGTGCACATAGGTTGTTATTTCCATCTTGAACGTGTTTCGGTAGTCAGTTGGCATACACTTAGTTAATATGGTATTTAAATGGGAAATAATATCAAATAGCATTATAAAAAAATGTGTTTTGTTTTAATTTTTCCACGGTGTACATGTGTTGATCGCAAAAAAAAGAGAGAACAAATCTGTAAAATACCAGATCTTTTGAATGGCATGTTTATTCTCCTTCTAAATTGCATTGCTACAATTATTACACAATATTGTCATAATATTTAAATTAATCTTCGTAGAAGTATTAGTATTTCCTCTGTGTTTATTCTTCATTCACTGACGGTGTCATCTTCGTTTAACGTCGTACATTTTATAACTCGCTGTTAGTGTTTTGCATATTTCCAGTTTAATGCTCCATTCGAAGGAACTTCACGATTATAGTCATTACTAGTTGAATATTTCAAAACAAAAACCTTAAGAACTATTGCCAGAACACTGGTAGATAAACATGTATTAGCATGATAGTTTATACTAATGGCGGATTACCATAATGGATATAAAAAACACTTCACAGGTGTATCGCAATATTGTGAATGAACAGTGTCTAGTTACATAAATTGCATCCCACGTAAATCGTTCTGAAAATTTGTTGATAAGGTAAAGATGATTACTATAGGATCCTCCAAACATTCATTTGAACCAATATTTTTAATTTTAAAATCTTAATTAATGTGAGTTTCGAATCCTACTTTAGAAACCGCATTGTGCTTATGCAATACCAAGAAAAAAATCGCAGTTTTGAAAATTTTTTAGAATACTATCTTGTTTGAAAGGATTCAACAAAGGTCAGACATGTTCCTAATTGGATACTAAATTGATTTGTGAAACGTTTTCCAAGAATTACAGATAATATGAATTAATTTCTATTTTTCTTAACGAACTCAAGCTGATTAAAATACATTCAATAAAAAGGCGCACTAAAAATAACATAACGTACATAAATTATACAGCTATTTTCATGATTCACGTATGATTAATATTTGTGTCGTACGTTGGAGAGTGATCTAGGGCAATGTATGGAACATTTTAATTATTTAATGTTTCGGATCTGGATATATTCACTTATCTAAATCATACAAAAAAATATTCAAACATGTGCAATGATATTTACCTCCTCCAATTTTTTTCAAAACAATCCAAAGTCTTCTATTTCCTCTAGTCTTTCATATATCGGGACATTTTAATTGTGCTATAAAACACAGTAAACAAAAGGAAGTAGTTAATTGGTGATAGACACATGTTCCTTATCGGTGTTCCACCATTTCCCTTAAATTTTTCAATTTTCCCTAAAGTTGTGCCGATATTACAAAATTACAAAGCTTAAACATTATACTAGCCCTGATGGATGTAAATACTTTATATCTATATATTTCTTTTTAATTTCAAACAGTTTACTAATACACATAAATAAACACCAAACAAACACATTCATACGCACTCACCACAACACTCAGACATTAACCTTTACGTTTTGTCAAGTCCATACCTACATCTAAAGCACGCACATATTATATTGACGAAATCATAGTATTACGCTGCATGACAAATAGCATAGACAAATTTTCACATACATTTACATGTATGCAAAATAACATGTATGCCTGTATACATCCATAGATGCATACATACAAGCACACATACATACAAACATTCATACTACATAGAACTGATCGGATGGTGCAGTGGTAAAGCCGCTGACCTTTCACCTAGCCGGCCGGGGTTCGATCCCGACCTGGACGTGAAAATGTTAAGAAGATATCTGGGTTTTATAGATACATACATAAAACATCGATATGTAAATGCCATCAATCTAGACAGTGAAAACTACAGAAAACAGACAGGAAGAAAAAAAAAAAAAAAAAAAAAAAAAAAAAAAAAAACGCGAGGGGATATACTGTGTCCTAATTTCAAATAATTATAATGCTATAAAAAATGCGCTAATAAGAAATAATGGTCTACTCAAGCGATACAAACTACACCAGTTAGTGATATGATGTAGAATTACAAAAGGAATATTAAAGTATGTTACTTGTGTAGAGTAATAAAAATCTAATAAATTAAGTGAAAACTAGGATAAATTTACCTAACCCCAAAATATGTTTTTTTTTCATTAATTAACATACATTCACTGGCTTGCCCGTGGTATATATTAACCATTCCCGAAATATGTTTATAAACGATAAATACTTTGTTTTAATGGTGTCATGATAAGTTTCGGTGTGAATACTAAAAACATTCCTTCTTACATTTTGCATAATTGTTAAAAATCCATCAATCATTTTGGCATTCCGACTCATATAACGTACTTGTTAACATATAAACACACTAGGCAATGCTTCACATTGATAATTCCGAAAGCAAAAATATTCAGTGTGAACATCTTTTAATTAAGTTTGATTACACCTGTTCGTCTAAAAACACTTGGATGTAACCATCTCATTCCACCACTGTATTATATGGCGCCTGTACTTTAGAATTTTTGATCTTTTATAGAGGTAGATTTCTGCAAATTATCCCTCTGTGGACCGATATACACAATTAGGACGCTGCAAGTCTGTCCAGGACAATGTGTTCTTTAGTTGTAAACATGTGAAGCCATTAACATTACGTAATTTCCACTGAGTCTGTCAGAATTACTTTTTTTATGTATATTTGTGATTTTTATTCTTTAAGAGGATAATTAAATTTATCCTTATTCCCCATGAGGCGCCATTATTCATCCACACATAATATTATCCTCATTCATCTTACATCTTTGCGGTAAACTCGCTGTCAGTGTTTCATTCATATCGTTTTTGATGTTTATTCGAGAGCATAATAACATAAATGTACATATTCCTGTATTCCTCTGTCTCCGGTTGATAAATTAACACTCTGTTCTACAACTTGTCAAAATTGTTATTCTTTGTAAGAGTTCAATGCATTAATTAGTCTAAATTGAATAATAGCATTAAAACAATTTTACCGTCTACTCCTTGGTAGTTACACAAAAGAAAGTGACATTTGATATATTACTTATTATAGACCCCGTATTAATCCTGTTTCTTGTCCAATCTTAATCGGTTCCTTATATGTAACATCTGTCATAATTGAACGACCATAGCATATTGGCTTTTATTACATTACTTGCTACACATATTTATCCAACATAATAATACGGTTGATACAAATAATATCCAGCCGACAAAAATCTTCGCAACTGCCAAATGATCTATCATTATCAGCTCTTCCCTTCATCGCATGCCATCGCTTCTATGTATTATATTTCAAATTCTTGAACGGACAATAGCATTGTATTAAATTTGACATTCCGAACAATGTAATTTGACTTAAAATTTCAAATTTTTATTTTTTACAAATTGTGAAATTTTTATTTTGAAACTGTTAAAATAAAAGCACATACCATAGATTTCCTCCCATCAGGTTCAAAGAAAGCCAAAGCTAGAATAACTAATAATAAACATTGATTTCCTTAAAGATCTACTTTTACGTGAAGCTTCCATAAGCATATTACATTTATAACACTTTGAAATTCAATTATTGCTCACAATCCATAAACACTGACTTAATATGGTCTATGCGTTATACAATGAGTAAACAAACCTTTGGATAGCTGGAATCCACTAGTCGTCAAAACCCTCTTTCTATCCTTAACAGAAATGAACCTCCTTTTCTTTATCAAAGACAGCTCATCAAATCAGGGCATCTTCGATTTGTATTTCGCAACAGAAGTGAATGGTCCTTGGTTTCATATTGATTTTTAACAGCATTTAGTTTATGTAACAATTTCTATCCATTTTATACACTAGTTGCTATTTATAAACAATAAATTTTTTAGCAAGCAATCAAGAACACTGATTAAACCACAAATCATATGTTCAGTGACATCATACATCGTCATCATATTTGAGTTATTTGACTAAATGTCATACCACGGATGAACTTGAATACCCTTTATTCTGCCCGATTTACTTAAACCGAGTCGTTTACGATTTCTTAAAGGATATGTCGCTGTATAATGTTTGAGTTGAACGCAGACAAATAATTAATCTAAGTATGATATACACCACCTCAGTTAAAAAACCTTGCATGGGCCTAACAAATATACCCCTTCTAGATCGTTTACATTATTATACAAACAACGCAACTCTTTAATACAGTTCTAAGATTAATCAATAGAGTAAACCACAAACCCCCAATGCAGTACATTTCAAGAGTCTAAGAATTACAATTATCATATTAGGGTATGTTCTTCCAACAAAAATAATATCAAACATCATCTGCTTGATTTGTGTGAGAAATTAATCATGGAATTTTCAACACACGCATCATAAGACTAAGCCAATGCGTAGCTAAAACTGAATTATATAATCGCAAAATACTTACTATATACTAAACCCGTATAATATATTGGCTGGTCATCATATTTTGTGGTTTTGTTCTTCTAAACATAATTGTAAAAATGCTTTAAAAAAAAAAAGACGAAAAAAATCATATAAATATCATATGGTGAATATCATATTCAATTATTCCAAGAACCTACACATTTATTTCAACAATGAAAGAGATTACATAAAAAAAATGATTAAATATCCACATATTCCACTAAAGAATTAAAACATACTAAGTGCTTATATGAATCAATGGACAAAAATGCTTCTAATATAAGAATTTAGCACGTTAAAACGTAAGTAAAATTACTACAAACTCCAAAGAAGTATTTAATAAAATAGTGTGAAGTGTTAGACACACTTAATTTGAAATAGTTAACTCTTTATACATTAATTCTAAATAGGTCAATCTCAGTCAAACATATAATTCCATTGCAAAATTTTTATAAACATTATATAACATGTCAGTAACTTGATATCATTTGTTCCACCTATACCCTATGTGAGATTATGATAGGAAAGGTATCGACTTCTAGTTGTGCTGAATTGAAGATTAGTTATAAAATATCTGACTAATTAAGTTCCATAATACCTGATCTGAAAGTTGTAATATTAGAGATTCCATTTACATTTACTGTAATTCATATTTTCTAGTTTAAATACTAACAACGTACTTATCGTTGATTAAAATAATTCAAAACATGCTGCACACTGTATATTCATCTACGTTAACATCTTTTGAAAACTAAGTAATCAAACTGTTCGCTGCCTTGGCATCTTTCTTTTCTTAATGTTTATAGGCTTTTCAATAATAGCGTAGATGACAATTTGGATAGTAAAATGATATTATTGATTTAAGCTGTCCGTCCTGTTTCCCTAAGCATCCAACTTATTCCTCTTGACCCATTCGCTATTCGAATCGTATTGTGTTATCTTCATGCTATTGCGTTCTTATATGCGTCTTTTGTTTTTTATTGCTTTATCGGCAAGATACTTTGCTATAACAATTCAGAGTACTCCAACTTTTGAGATACCTACTATCTAAAACAATGTTAAACAAATTTGTTCTTTTTATATTAAGAAACATATTGTTGTTGTCCATTAAATTCACTGTCGTGAAATCTATTCCAGTGTTTACCAAAACAGGACATACTACACCGAATCAGCCGCTTATATTATATAGGCCTAGCCTTGTTGCCCATTCTTATTAATTCAATAAAAGTTATTTGAAATGAAAGTTATCTGGATTCAACTTAACAGCTACCATGTCATTTTTACCGGTTTATTTAGAAATAATTAATAAAACCGACCACTGATATCAGGTCTTTCGCGTTCAAAAAAGTAACAATAGGTGTCTTTGTCTGCAAACATATATCATGTAGATAGGTACAACTTTAAACTGCCGTAAACCAACATTATGTCACTGCTATAAAGAATACGCTACCCAACGGTAATGCTAACTCTATTCGTATCCTTTAAATGTGGCCAATAAGTGAAATGTTAAAATGCTTGGCATCAGGAGATTGAAAAAAACTGATAGTAACATGTTTAAAAAAATAATGTTGCATCATTGTTGAGACATCAGCACATGAGGATAGTAGCCTTTATCGTTTGTTTCCACTTGAAACACGGTTGAATCGTACTCCAGAACGGACGAATATTTAGTAAGTATTTTTGATATATCATGTTATTACCGTGAATGATTACTGTTTCAGCTATCTTGATACTACCTGTCTATTTACCTTTTATTGGCTGTTATCTAATCACTTACATGTCTTTCCTTTCCAGAGGGTGGCAGTATCCTTGCTAACATTTACACGGTATCATTCTTACCATTTTTTGGCCTCACTCCTTTTAGTTGCTATATTTGCCTCCAAAAATCTGTATCTAGAATGTATCTATAATTATTGTTCACGCTACTACTGAGAGTTATTTCATATGACGATAAATTCTTTCTGTTTCCTATTTGTCATTACAAATATATGCTGCTAAATTATACTGTATGACATGGAACACGTGCAAATATTTCAGAATTAGAAAAAAAAAACTATCCACAATATGTACATATGGTACATGTGACATAGTTACAGTAAAGTTAAGAAGAATGTATAACATTTAAGTATCGGATTATGTACCCATTAGAACTGAGATAACCTCAAAAGAAGTATCAGTGGCTCAATTACCTGATATATCAATATATTACTATGTCACTACTGTACTATTATTTTGTCTATTAATGAATTATCTCCCTTATACAGTTATTAAAAACATATCAATATGACATTTATTCTTAGACTATCTATAGGAGTATAATACATGACATATTAAAAATATTCCTTTTTGATACTTACCTTATTTGTTTAGTTAATGAGGATAGTAGTCAATTGTTTGTTCCGCTTCACAACCATTTTAAAACTGATCGCTATATAAACCACATGGGGCAACATTTGTGAATTGTACTCAGAACGACAAATTTTTGTCAAACAACACGTAAGATTCATGAGAAATAAATTAAAATAAACGTGTGTCAATTCATTCTAAGCGTAGCAAACTTCGGTACACTGCCTTTGTAACATAGAACAAAACTGAAAACATACTGTCCACTCACATGACAGCTTGTATCTATTGTATACAGTAGGTATCGTTAGCTGAATTCCAAAATGTTTAGAAATTAATAGAATCATACATAGGTCTGTCATGTGGACAGGGATATCTCAACCTGAGGCTTGCCGAGAATTGGCGGCCATTAACTTTTAAGAGGGTTCAAATACTTGACACTTGACATATCCATGTTTGATTATTTAACTCTCATATTGCAAATAAAACTAACTTATCAGTAATTATTTAATAGTGTCGACATTAAGTCATAAAGCGTCATGAAAATTTAAAGAAATTCTCGACAATACTCTCTGTATGCATCGATGACGTCATTGTTAAGCGCTTGTGAGCTGTCTTTCCACTACCTCAGTAAAACAAAGTTATCTTTTCGCTAACAACCCGGGACTACCCAGTCAAGTATCGGAGGTTTATTTAAAGGTTAACTTTGAGTAGAGTATCGCTATGATTTTTAAACACAAATACATGATTTTCATTTAACGAGTTCAATAAGATAACATAGCACACGCCTCGATGTGGATACTATATATATGTATAGGATGTTCTATAAATTATGTTACACTTTCAAAATTCAATGTTGTCATTAATACAACACGTAAAGCACCAGGATTTCATCTCGAAAAACCTGCAACCATACATTTTATATTTTTTATTAACAAACAGCTTAACAAACAAATCAAGGTAACCTTAGAAACGATTTTCACAAAAGACACACTTTAAAAAAAATGTAGTAAAAACGACGTTATCCTTGATATTTGAGCAACATTTGAACAGTAGATTTGTTCTTATTTTATAATGCCTAATTAATGCATTGGACACTATGTTCTGGTGATGGTGATTATGTTCTGTACTTCTGGTATTACTCACACAGAAAAGTCTTGCGTTGTTTAGTACTTGAGCATCACATGGCCAAAAACAATGTTTTAGAAAGTATAAAACAATGCACTGTATAATGTCATCTGGACGTATCAGATGTTACTCTTCTGTCTACCACGACAATTATGCAATATTTCATAACAATTTGTACGTCATAATTTAATATGATATGGTATTATGACACATCTATGATATGTATAACAAGGTCGAAAACTATGTCTGGATAGTCATGTCACAATATAACCCATGACGCACATGCATCAGTCGTATGTACCGATGCAATGTTTTTTGAAAAACTGACGTTTAAAATTGTGCAATACCCGCCATATGTACTAGTGGCAAATTCTAAATTGCTAGATTACTATTAAACAATACTTATATCGCACATCGATCTATAACAGCAGATCATCTAATATTACGTGTTGTAACATTGGTAAATAGGCATAGACGTGCAACACTCAAGTAGACAACCACTTAAGGATTATGTACTCTTGACATTAAAAAAAGTGATTGAATCACTATCGTAACACATTTTCTGATAATTTATAACGTAAAGCATGCGCAGGTAAAACAATTAATCAACTTTAATATGATTTATCTTTTACTGTGATAATGCTAATGATGTTACTGAATTAAACCAACGAGACAAAATACCATTTTTCTATATCAACATTTATCAACGTTTAGCAACTACAACAAAACGGAATTATATATTTTGAAGAATTCTAACTTATGTACACATTATCACATGATGCATTTATTTTTCTTTATATTTAATATAGTATTTGGAGTGCCCGACATGTTCGGTAAGTACATTTTGTAGTTATGGCTAGTTTAGCATTTAGGACTCAGTGTATCAGGTAATGTATACAATATAAGTGCTGTCTAAATACATCTTCGTTTCTTTCAAAATCCGTTTCAATATTACAGTTTTACCTGTTGAAATGGCATTAACACACTGTATAAAGTGGGATCTGATCATAATGTGAAACACCCTCGCGACTTTTGAAATATTGTCTATTTAGATATCTACCTTATTGAGACAAGCCATTGTTTAATATCGTATAGTAAGCAGAGTACTCACAGATGATTTGATTTAAGTAGTTGACGAACATCCACTAGATTTTTAAATATTGTTTATTTCGATACCTTGCTAGAGCTAAAATACCGTATGGTTATTATTGTTATCAAAGGTAATTTAGTTAAAGTGCATGTGTTCTATACATTTACAGACAACAATGACAATATCGACATATTGTCTATTGCCTATAACATGTGAAATTGATGTTATGTAATCATAGAAGAATATAAATCGTAATTTGTATTTATATGAAGTGACGCATTTAGCGTTTTGTCATAATTTAACATTATCTTCTCGTTCCACAAACGTCGCTTCATACAGTATTTTAATGTAAATGGATTAGTAATTTTGTTATCATAATGTCATAGGCAACGAACATGATTCTTATTATGTTTCCTAATGTCATGCAACTAATATATTTACCGAATTTATATACAATCGAGAATGATGAAATCTATATGAATAACCTAATAACTATACATTTGCATAGATCATCAATACTGTGTACTTATGGCAGAAACTATAATTGTTTAAGTGAGCTGACTGACATGTATTAGGAGGACGTGATATAGTGAACATCCGATTTAAGATAACTGAGACTGGCTACTACATTATCTTACATAAGGAAGACAGTATGTCCAAAATAACGACATATTTCTGACATCGTGTTATTGTATGTCGTGTTATGGTAACCCGGGGTTTACCGAAATACGTTATGAGTCATAACAAGACTTGATGAGGTATTTGCATCAGTAAGTCTGGGTAGCGTTATTACAAGTCTTTACGGCATACTCATCTTCGGAAGTCAAAATATACTTTCGCAGCTGAATATCATGGATCCCGTCGTAATTAGCTTAGACTACTGACAAATATATGACACGACATAATTATACCATGCAATGCCTATCTAATATATATCGTTATTATATTAAAATGATGTCCTCTGTACTGCAGTCGGTAGTTTTGCTAAAATGAGGACAATCAAGGGCAAAAAGTACACGACATATTTGAAACATATTGGTACGACTACTTCCGAAATCGAAGCATATTTAGTAACTGGATACAGTGTCGTTGCTAAGTAAGTTACCACCACCAGTCGCTCAACACTAATCATTTTCAAAACTGACTTATCACTACGAAATGACAAACAACTTTGCGCTGTGAGGACTTTTGGCAAAGGCATCAAAATAACGAAATAACTAGTATTTTCCTATTAAATAACTGTTTTAAACGTTTAAATAGATGGAACGTTAAATCGATATTTCGACATTTAGTATTAAGGACAGGGGGAAACTTTACAGCATTTGTACTTGTCGATGTTATTTGCTGACAATTGTTGTTTGTAAATTGCATTTTACTGTGTAAAATACCCAACGTTTAAATTGCATTTAATTGTTTAATACCCAATGGTATTAATAATCCAATATGAATGTAATTCAGTTTACATTTACTTGAACATAATCATGTTGTCCGTAAGTTTATGTGTTACAATTGGGACATGAGATAACATAACGCTTACTTAGATATCAGGATGGTAGGGATATTCATATGATACAATGACAACTTTTACTACCTTGACTTTAAAACGTATTACGTAATTTTATTACTGAACAATATTCAGCATTTAAGTTCATAATTTAAATGCATTGATGTTTTAGACATACTGTTGTATATAGTAGTATAACCATAAACTATCTTCAGATTAATAAATATAGTTCATATTATTGTAATGTTGCTTCCAAATTTCAATTACAATATGACATTATTTGACAAAGACAACGACTGGCGGCTTTTTGGACGTCTTGTGTTGTTACGTTTAGTATATATTGACATATTGTGCTCTGTAAAAAATATATGCTTCTCATAATTTAGCAATATATAATCGTGCGAGATATGGTATTTATATTTATGACTATGTAATCTTAATCCTTACGATGCATTTATCTGTAAGACAATTCTAAACAGCATAGAATCATTAATGACAAGACAATCAAGACAGGATCTTTGACGATCTAAATTACAGTGTAACCTGTGTCACTGTATAAAGTGGGATCTGATCATAATGTGAAACACCCACGCGACTTTTGAAATATCGTCTTGTTAGATATCCACCTTATTGAGATTAGCCATATTTTTAATATCGTATAGTTAGCAGAGTACTCAAAGATGACTTGGTTTAGGTACGTGACAGACATCCACCCTATTTTTAAAATATCGTCTATGTATATTTCTTGCTAGAGCTAACATATGACTATTATTGTAATTAAAGATAATTTAGTTAAGTACATGTCAATATTCGATACCGGTGTTTTACACATTTACATACAACAATGAAATTATCAACATATTGTCTATTGTCTATAGCATGTGCCATGTAGGTTATATAATCATAAAACAATATAATTCATTAAAGTTGTAGTAATGGAAATGCATTTGGTATTTTGACATGTTTTTTATGATTGGATCATCTTCTTGTTCAATAAGCGTCAATTCTCTCTTCGCATACAGTGTTTTTTGAATTGAAATGAAATAGTAATTTCGTTATTATTTTGTTAGAGGCAATGGACATAACGGCTGTCATGATTTATATTTTGTTTCTCAATGGTTTGCCAATGATATTTTTCCCAAATTGATCTCAAAACAAGAATGGTATATGGTATATATAAACTGTACATAGTTATACATATATATGCATTTGAATAGATCAATCATGGTTTGTACTGATGACTGAAACTTTTTGTGTGAAATGCGCTGACTGACATGATATAGTGAACATCGGATTTAAGATAAGTGAGAGTAGGTACTACCTGTTTCATCTTAAACAAGATAGTTTGTCTAATGTAACAACACATTTCTGACACCGTATTAGTTTATGTCGTGTTATGGTAACCAGGGGTTACCGAGAAAGTTATGTCGACGTTTCTAGTTATAACAAGACTTACTGAGATATTTACATCAGTAAGTCGAGTTGCTGCACGTCTTTGCGACAAATTTATCGTCGGAAGTTAAATTTTACTATCGCAGCTTAACATCACTAATCTAGTCGTGATCAGCTAGGTCAACTCGCAAGGAATTAAAACTTCTTTTTATATATATCGTTATTACATCAAAATGTTATTAGTGGGGGAGGAGAAGTAGGTTCCCCTCTGGCAGTTTTTCGAAACATGGTTGTTTAGGACCAGTATGATGTCTAGTTTCATTTTATGCTTGTTGCCATTGACAACTAATGTCCCATGGGGGTCATATGGCGGCCATCTTGGATTTCAGGTATCAAAACTGGCCAAAATGACACATTCGCATATATGCGTATAGATAGAAAACCAGACAACATTCAGAGACAAATAAACACATTTCTTGATATGATCGAAACATGCTGAATACGATTAAATCATAATAATGACGTTACGTCTTCTTATTTTTGTGAAATGACGGAAAAACAATGACATTTTCAGCTGTTTTCCCCTAGAATATCGATAAATGTCATAATTTTTATCAGAAGTAAAAGCATTGATTGACAAATCACCTTGTAACAGTCATTTCGAATTGAACCAACTCTTATGTAAACATATGTGTACTATAAAAAGACAGATCGCATCAGTGAGGTCGGAAAAAGAGAGGGACACCCCACCCCCATAAAAAAATCACAAAAAATGGTCAAAATGACACATTCGTATATACGTGCATAGATAGCGAACCAGACAACACACAGAGGCAAATAAACACATTCTTAAATATGATGGAAACATGCTGAATACGATTAAATCATTATAATGACGTTACGTCTTCTCATTTTTGTGAAAGACGGGAAAACAATGAAATTATCAGCTTTTTTCCCTAAAAAATCGATAAATGTCATAATTTTTATCACAAGTAAAAAATTTGATGGACAAGTCACCTTGTAACAGCCATTTCGAATTGAAACAACCCTTGTGTAAACATATGTGTATTATAAAAAGACATATCGCATCAATGAGGTCGGAAAAAGAGAGGGAACCCCCAACCCCCCCCCCCCCCCCCCCCGATAAAGATTATCAAAAACTGGCCAAAATGACACATTCACAATTAAAACAATGGATGGACAAAACAACTTGTACCAGTCATTTCGAATTGCACTTACGCTTGTAAACATATGTATATTTTAAAAGGATTTTTATGTTTTTTAGCAGAAGAATCGTGGACATCCCTCCTCCCAACACTACTCATAGAGAAAAAAAATACCATTATTATTATTAAATCACATATTTCCTGATCTATGATTCAGACAGTTCCAAACTACAATTACATTTTTAACAGCCATGGTCATGTAAGGATGTGCCAGGTTTATTGGCGGAGGAAAGGCGGAGTTACCAGAGAAAAAACACCGTCAGCAGTCATTACCTGGCAACTGCCCCTGTAAATTCGAACAAACTACACAGACGTGGAGAGATTGTGGTTATATGTCGAGACATCATAACATTCAGCCATCCCGGTCCCAATTACAACTAGAACGTGGTTAGAACCGTAATAATCCACTCTCTTTTAGTGAACAACTGGAAACATAGAATTTTTCATAAATTTTCGGCTCGTGCCAGAAAGAAACGTACCACTGTGTTCGAATTGTTATCCTTGTTTTTTTGTCCTGAAGACACAATGGTATAGCACAGCTCATTACCACAAAACTAAATCCTTTCGGTATCACGACTGTTACTTTGGTTTTCATCAAACTGCTGTAGGTTGGCGTAGATTTTCATCACTCCAGGAAAATAAATGTACACATCTATTTCCACGATTCCCTCATATTCCACCAAGTCTAGGAATCGTTGGAGCGATGACAGATGAAAGGTTTGGGGGCTTACCTCGACGGCCATTGCCAGTCGGGGGAGTGGTCTGGGGATCAGGTCTCCGAGCACATCAACCTGCTGGAGATAAGGCTGTTCGGCTGGCGCTGCAGGATATCGGAAGATTCTACATTCCAAGGTGGTTTGTGTGACTACAGACAACTCTACAGTTGTCGCGTATCTGGAAGGAAAGGGTGGGGGCAAAGTCCCACGTCCACGTCAGGAAATGCGGTTGACTTTCTTAGTCAAGCATCTTCCAGACATGTTGAATGTTGTGGCGGATACTCTTTTCAGGCGCCGAAAGCCGGTTGTGACAGAGAGACAGCTAAATCCCCCGATTTTCGAGGGCATTTGCTAGATGTGGAACATACCTCATATAGACCTTTTCGCCACTTCGACACTAATTGTCCACTTTTGTCTCTCCGGTGCCAGACCAACTGACTTGGGCTGTGGACGCTCTATCTCTAGATTGGGAGGGGATACATGCTTATGCATTCCCCCTCCATTCAATCTGGTGGGCAGGGTTCTAATAGAAGTTTCGGGAGCATCATTTTCCCCTCCTTCTGATAGCGCCCCTGTGACCGAGATAATCCTGGTTTCCGGAGCTCTTGTCGTTTCTCTTGGTGGGTATTCCTCTAGTTTTCCCATTCAGAATCAATCTCCTTTGCGGTCCCGGAAGATCCATTCAAGAGCATGGAAGCTATCTCAGGAGGCCTCACTCAGTCAGGCTTTTCTTAAGACTTGTCAGCTCGCATCGCCCGATCAATAAGTCTTCCTCACCTGCCATAAAACATTCATGGAAGATCGTCTGTGATTGGTGTATCGACAGGAAGATTGATCAGGTCAAAGCCTCTGCCCAGCTGATTGCGGATTCCCTTCTCTATTTGTTTAGGGTTTTTTTGCCTCTAGTACTATTGCAGGCTATCGCATGGCTATTTCCAGTGTAATGTATTATCATGGTAAACCAGAGTTAGGGTCTTCCAACTCTTTGTCTACCTTGATTAGGTGGTTCAGTCTGGACAGGCCTAGGGTACGGCAGTTAGCACCACAGTGGAATCTAGCACTTGTGTTACTGAAAGGGGCTCCTTAAGAGCCTTTGGTGTCGGTCTCCATTAGGTTTTTACTTTTGACTTCCTGTTTGCTTTTGTCTCAGGCCGTAGAAGGAGTGATATCCATCTATTCACTTTCCGTGCTTCGTTGGGCAAGATATAGCTCTGTTACCCTACTCACTGATCCTGCCTTTTTTGTAAAGATTCACAATCTCTATTGAGTCGAAGGAGAATGATCGGCTGCTTTGTCCCAGTCGGACGCTTAGGTTTTCCCTTGATAAAACAAGGGGCGATGTATTATTCTTGTCCATCAAACATGGTTACCAGGATTTGTCCCCCCAGTACATCTCCAGATGGATATGTTAGGTGATAAGGATTGCTTATGAGCAGTCTAATTATCAATCTGGGGCGAAATGCAAGGAGATCGCCCATGAGATTAGAGCCCTTGCGGCTTCTCTGGTTCTCCATAATGAGTCATGTTTCCAGGACATCATGTCTGCTGCCTTTTGGCGTGGTCAGACTACTTTCAATGACTTTTACCTACGGTCCCTGTCCTCTCATTCTAATTGACTGTTTCCCTAGGATCCCGTTGTTGCGGCCCAGTCTGTGACTATTCCTCCGCAGCAGATATTATATGTATTCGTAGTTTTTAACTTATGCGAGCATGAATCACAATGGTACACCTTTTTCATGGGGAGGTATATCCTAAATTGAAGGAGAATAATTTGAACCCAGTTGTTTTCACTAAAAAGAAATAAATTATTAAGGTTATTGTGAACTGCCTGAATTATGTATAAAACATATGAACTAGCGTTTGGATGTTAACTGGATTCGGAAATATATTTGTTTTTAAATTATTGGGGAGGGGTTTGAAGGTCATCTCGCTTCTTCTGCTAAAAACCGTAAATCTATCCTTTTATAATGCACATATGTTTAGACAAGAGTCAGTTCAAATCAGAATAACCGTTACAATGTGTGTTGACAGAATATTTGGAGTTTTAATTTATTGATTTTGTTTTCCATTTTTCTTTCTGCGTTTTCTTTTCTGTGTGTGTGTGTGTGTGTGTGTGTGTGTGTAGGGGGGGCCTCTCTTTTTCCCACCTCACTCATGCGATATATCTTTTTATAGTACACATGTTTTTACACAAGGGTTAGTGCAATTCGAAATGACTGTTACAAGGTGTTTTGTTCATCAATTGTTTTACTTATGATGTAAATTGGGACATTTATCGATTTTTAGGGGGAAAAAGCTGACAATTTCATTGTTTTCCCGTCATTTCACAAAAATGAGAAGACGTAACGTCATTATTATGATTTAATCGTATTCAGCATGTTTCAATCATATCAAAAAATGTGTTAATTTGCTTCTGAATGTTGTCTGGTTTTCTATCTATGCGCATATATGCGAATATGTCATTTTGGCCAGTTTTTGATTAATCTTTAGGGGGGGGGGCTCTCTTTTTCCGACCTCATTGATACGATCTGTCTTTTTATAGTACACATATGTTTACACAAGGGTTGGTTCAATTCGAAATGACTTTTACAAGGTGATTTGTCCATCAATTTTTTACTTGTGATAAAAATTATGACATTTATCGATTTTTTAGGGAAACAAAGCTGAAAATTTCATTGTTTTTCTGTCATTTCACAAAAATAAGAAGACGTAACGTCATTATTATGATTTAATCATATTAAGCATGTTCCAATCATATCAAAAAATGTGGTTATTTGTCTCTGAATGTTGTGTGGTTCTCTATCTATACGCATATATGCGAATGTGTCATTTTGGCCAGTTTTGATACCTGGAAACCAACGTGGCCGCCATATGACCCCCATGGGACATTAGTTGTCAATGGCAACAAACATAAAATGAAACTAGACATCATACCGGTCCTAAACAACCATGTTTCGAAACACTGCCAGAGGGGTACATGGGAACCTACTCATCCCCCACTATTCTGTAATAGACTGTTCAGTTATTTTCTCTTTCCGATGACACTTGATGACTGGCGCTGATTGTAAGCGTTTTACTCACATTTTATCGCAAAACGTGTATATGGTAATGTAAATATAAGTGATCAACTGTTACCAAATGGTATTATATAAACAATACGAATCTAATTTGGTGACAGATACATAATCATGTCGCCCTGTCTACAACTGGGACAAGAGATAACACTGACTTAAATTACACGATGGTGGCAACATGTCACCATATTCCGATGTTATAATAAAGACTTTCAATGCATTTACCTATTTTGATAATTCGATGACTAAACAATATTCAGCATTTGATAAAATAATTTAAATTCTTCGATATTTTAGACATATATGTGAACCATAAGCTATATTCAGGTAAATTCGTTGAATATTGTTTTCAATTGCAATAACAATATGATATGATTTTACAAAGACAATGACTGGCGGTTTGCTTTATCGTTTCCCATTGTTCCGTGTTGTATATATCGACCTCATGTGTAATTTATCTATAACCACAGATATACTGTAGTCTGTAAATTATATATGGTTTTCATAATGTAGCATTAAAAAAACGTACGAGATATGGGATTTATTTTGTAATCTCTCTTAGCGACTTTACAAGTGAGACAATTCTAAACAACAGCGGATATATAATAATGATTATGATAACATACAAGACGAAATAGAACATTTGACTTATGTCATGGACTTATCTGATTTCGACAATATGAACAACATTTGGTCTGGCAATGACAATAATTTATTGCAACTGTTTAGTCGTCCCTTTTTGATTTACATCAAAGGGAACAATTTCGTCAACATCACTAAAACCATCACGTTTTTTTTTCTTTTAGTACACATTTTACAACAAGATCATGAAGCGGTGATATCCAACAAGATCAAAGTCAAGACAATGTATCAACCACCACAACTTATATGGTATTGTGTATAGAAGATATACCATGTCTTTGTAGGGCTATGTGTTAGCCCCACATTTAACTGGATTTTTGTTTTTGTTTTTTGTTTTCTTCAAGATGATCGTTTTTTGTTTTATTTTTCTTGTGTACTGCGGTTCTATTGTACTTTGTTATACTTTGTTATTGTGTTGATCAATTCTTACGCAGGACTTATCCATTCACATTAACTGCAACAGTTGTGTTATTCATACCCCGGTTTCTCGGGGTGGCACATCAGACTGCAACCATATATGTATATACTATTCGATAGTTCACTGTATATTAATGATACTAAATTTCGACCTATTTTTATGTAGATACAATGAATTATCAATCACCGTATCCACCTGAAAACATGTCGATAATTTAACATGCAGTTATCGTTCTGAGGCTGGTAGAATAGGAATGTGCTACCTCTGAATCAGCATCCCGTCTGGCATTCTTTCTTTCTGTTTTATTGAATTCCATAATCGAACATCTTTAATCACACTAAACGTGGTGTCTTCTATGTTGCAGACTACTGACGTCACAATACATTAATCTGACGTCATTGATGTTTTAGAACGCCTAAAACGTTACATGTGAGTACGATTTAAAGTCAAAAGGTAAAAATAGACGTCACGTCTAAAAGGATATGTCCCATAATTTATTTTAACACAAGATGCTGGACTCACAAGATATAACTGGATCAGTCCAGATACCTCGCGTGCTTTTCGCCGCTGATTTCGGGGTAATGTATTTGACGTTTTTATGAGAAACCTATCAAACAATAAAAACGGCACAAAAATCAACCATAATAATAAACATAATATTGAATATTGATACGGAAGTAATGTATCAGTTCTGATGCGTTTGCCAATCGCTTATTGTCAAGTATATTGTGTATGTAACTTTACTGATGACATTGTTCATATATTTGTATGTTTGTGATAAATTATTAAACGCAATTATAATGTATTATTGACCTTTGTATATATTTCCATATTTCATATGCATATGTATTTACCCACACTGGTCATGTATCTACTTGTCAATTAGTGATTTTATTAGGCTGCTAAAACATGTATTACGAAAATTATTGTTAAGAAGGGTAAACAATTGAATTAACGTTCACTTATTTATTATAACATTGATATAGAAAGGCAACTAGTTAATGTCTGGTGGTTTGTGAATTAACAAATATACATTTGTACACATTAAAGTAAACATCAGATGATACTTAATCAACACCACCCATATGTGATAATCTGACGAGTCGGATCGCACTCGTATGTCGGGGAGAGAGACAATGTCACGAGTGCGCATAACACTGTAGTGATATTTTCCATTTCTGACATGTCAGATCAACACATAAGAGTGGTTGTACTCGGTTACCCTTACGTTTATGACTTTTAAATGTTTTGTTAAACTGGAGTGAATATCGCCATGCTTTAGAAATTAATTTGTCAGTATCTTGTCAAAGATGAATATAATTATAAATTAATGTTTATTACTGTTTTGTCAATAATATAATTCTGAGTATCTAAACATCGCTTTAACATTTAATTGATATTTGTCAAAGTGTTGTATAGGAAGTAAATATATAAAGAAAATATTCACATTTTTACATTCATAACAATATTTTCCAATATAGTCACTACGTCATAGCACGTTATGCATTAATTTAACAACATGGTGGATGTCAGTGTACCATTAGCATGTGTCATATTGAATTTAACTGTGTTTCCTGGAAGGAATTGTGTAAATATACAATGAAAAGTCAGCAGTAAATGCCAAATAATATTAGCCATGTCTAAGATGACCGGTTTATACTGGTATTGTCGTTTTCTTCCTTAGGCCTGATGTATTGCTATTGTTTAGTCGGACGCATGTGTAACATCAGTTTAAATTATTTGAATAATTTTATTTGATATTAGATGGTCACAAGTTTTTTTTCTGAATTGTCATGTGTATGATCAATAAATAGATTGGTTGATCAATTTATTTCTCGGGAAATGCTCTATTAAGCAAAATATAACACACATATGTGACCTACTTCTATAATATACGCAAGGTATTTAGAAATTAATTCCCCTAAAATGTGTGTGAGGGTGTGTGTGAAAAGCGAATCCCTTTTAAAAGTAGTTCCACCTAGTAGGGTGATGCAAGGCCTTTATCACACATATGTAAACTCCATATTTTCAGGGGAAATAGGAAGAAATAGTAAGATAAAATAACGTTCTTGTACAATGACTGTTTTTGAGAATAAAAAATGACATTTTCCCACGAAAGTGTTAGATTGTACCTTTAGCAATTCTATTTTGCCATGTTTCTTTTTAAATTTTCATGTTTAACACATTTTCAATTAACTTTAAATGAATGAATAATATTTGCTTATAAAATAAATGCATTTATAATTGTAAAATTTCTTTCTGTGGTTGTTTTTACCTAATTTACTCCGCCTTAACTAACAGAGTATCGAGTAGCCCTGTTTAAAAAATGTCTTGTTTATTCTTAGTAAGAAGTAAAATTGAAATCAATATATATCAGTATGTTTTCCATGAAGTTCTAACATTACAAAATGCTAAAAATTAAATAATGAAATAATTTAAAAAACACACTATATGTTCGCTGATATAGTACAGTAATTGTGTGTACATGAGTCAGTTCTTTTTTAATTCATATCAGCTTATAGTGATAAGACATGTTTTTGTTGTTATCTTTAACAAAATTCAGTCAAAATGTGTAGACTACAAGAATGTTCAATAAATATTAAACTTAATTGAGTTGAAAATTGTAAAGTCAAATGCTAGATACAAAGGAAGCTATATTTCAAAGCACTAGATTGGCGAAAGATTTGAGCAAGACCGGGATAAAACTGTGCGCCGACCTATGAGGTATTTCTACATTGTATTCAATACGACTAGAAATACGTTAATATCACCCAGAATGAAATAAAAACACTGTATACATAACTTAATGGATATCGAACCAGTGATCTAATACACGATTATAATCAACGATTTGAGTGGGCGTACCAACTACTTGCACATACTTCAATCTGGCAATACAAACATGTCTGTTCTCTACGACAAAGCTTAAACCCTTTCCACAAGGCAACAATTGACTAAATGAGCCAGGTCATACCTATACTTCCGTCTCGCAGTCTTAGATATTTTTCGAATTTACTATTTTTGAAAAGCTACATATCCATTAGGTCTGATTAGAAAATTGGAGCGTTATTATTATGAGAATTGAAACAATTTTGAAATGAAAATATCTCAATAATGTTTGAACCTAGACTTTTGACTTGGATTTATAAATATGGCATGTGTAGTGTACTGCAGGGATAAGTGGGCAACTGAAATAAACTTGAAGATCAGGGGGAGATAACTCATATTCTCTATCCCAACCCCACATTTTGGAATTTCTACAACACATAGCCACAACTGAGTATTTAAGCAAAGCAAAGTTCCAGAACTGGCTCAATTCTATAGAAGTATAACTCTGCAAACAAAACAATATCATAAAGAAATGATTATAACATGTTATGTCATAATGTATCTGATAAAATACAGATAAATCATGATGCAACCAGTAAAATATGGCCAAAAACCAGCCTCAAAAATCTCAAAATTGCCCTTATTTTCTGAACGAGCTGATTCCAAAATTACAAATCTAGAGCAAAATTTGAACCCAAAAATAGCTTGTCAGAACTATAGTGATATAAGTTACTCCCCTTGGCAATGTCTCCAAGTTGGGAATAGGCTGTTAAACTTGTCGGCCCAAAAGGTACAATTTACAAAGCACGGCTGAAACAGAAGAAATGAGTAAATGCATGATTAAATGATTAAATGACTAAAATGAATAAGTAAAAGTAGCTGATTAATGAATACAAGAACAAATTGTGTTTTAAATAGATTGATTAGGTTTCATGTCTTTTAAGGATGTGCCAATTACTTGTGGGAAGCCAGAGTACCCCAATGAAAATCACCGACCTACCGTATTAAATGTAACTATCAAATATGTATAAAATACATGCAAAATACCATCAACATTCGATTTCCAGTCAAAAATATGCAGATTAGTTCAGAAAAATGGTGTCCAGGGACGCTGAATGATGAGAACATCATATCCGGTTGTCATTTATAGAGACTACAGAACCAAATGATTTCCCATAGACGACAATGTTAACGTTTGCCACTGTCCAGGTTAAATGGAGTTTTCAAACCTGGTCACCCGTAACTAATTTCGAAGAAGGTCATATAATGATGTCTCATATCACATACCTGTTAATAAAAAAATAAGATTTACCAGCATGTTAAACCTTAATATCAGGGGTGCCATCTTATAATGAATTCTGCATCGAAGTTTAACCATTTTTTTTTTCTATCAAATTCCAATATTGATTACCTCCCCCTGTCAGAAACAGACTTGAAATAATTTAACATCGGAATTTATTGCCAAACCCACATATCAAACGTTTAAAACTGATGCGCCCTGAATACCCAATCAGCAGCCTCCAAAACATTCACCTCTCTATGAAATCTTGTGCCCACAAGGGGTTTTCAGAAATGTATTTTAGGTTTGATTCTATGGTCTCTATTTGTACAGTGTGATACGACATGATAAGCTGACGTACGCTAAATAAGGTGCAATGGTGGGTATTCCTAGCTAGGTATACGCTAATGTAAGTTCTGATAATACGCATTGATACGCTTATTTGAGGAGTTCGATTAGTGGTAGATATACACTGATATATGCTTTGACACACAGGAACACGCAGAACTCGACGTTGATCTAGCTTACCCTACACTGTTTTACGTTAATGTACACTTCGGTTCCTTATTTTTGAGTCCAAGAACACATGGGTCTGCATAGATTTCCGCCAGCGTGTTGAAAATCATTCAACATTTGCTTTCGGACGTATGGGAAATTCAACTGTCAATAATGCAATGAACATAAATAACGTGAGTATGACTAGGTCTTAACTATGTCACTAACCTAACTCCTAAAATGAGCGTATCGAAGTGTAGGACAGCGTAGGACGCTATTGTGAAACCTACATAAGTGTGTCTAGTAATATCCACATTATTACATCTTATCCAGCGTATCACAACTTATAACTTTTTTATATCAAAACGTACCTTTACTTCCTCATACATTTTTAAAATACGTCACGGTGCAATAAAACTATGTCCGGGCCTTTAAGACAAGAAATAGATCAGTCAAATATCATTAGAGGATACATAGATCAGTCAAATATCATAAACTATGTACTCTAGCAAACTTTTCAGCTATATGTCGAAACCATCAACCTCTTCACTCGCATATGATGTCTCCGAACATTTCGTAGCAGATACCCAACATACCTTTGACTATCCAGTTTCGATGCCCTATCTAATTTTTTTTTTTTTTATTTTATTTATTTTATTTTCGAAGATTTTACATATACAGATACATGGTTATCTCACTCACACCATACACACCTACTCACATCATATTCAGTATAATTTCAATATATTGTTATCTTCATTTATTATGACCATCCTCAAAAATTGACCATCACATTCACATCCCACAGCCTCATCAGAGATCATCATTCACACTCACATCGTTATTAATTAAGCATACCAATATATTATTTACTCGTCCAAGATAATCATACACAATCAAGCACTCACATCCTCATTCAACATTCATTAATATAATATTATCATCATGAGTCATCATCCATATAACATTAATCATCATACACACTTACATCATCTTTCAATTTGATATCAATAAGATTATCATCCTCATCAGTGGTCAACAAACACATCATCATTCATCCTAAAATCACTGTATAATTTCTGTACTTATCATCAACACAATTACATTATTCATTCTTATCTTCTATCACCCTACAAGCATATTACCATAACATTACATTTCAACATGACTTCAATATATATTTTCATTATTAGCATGCCCTAATCATTATACTTTTTAAATGTGATAAAAAAAAAACCAAACTAAGTCTCTGACACATCGAGATTTACTTACAAAACACTGGCAAGTGGACATACTTGACACACACACACACACACACACACATGTACAAAACACACACATATAAAAGACACACACAATGAGAGAGAGACAGGGGGGAGAGAGAGAGAGGGAGAGAGAGAGAGAGAAAGAAGGAAGAGGGGAGAGAGGTCAGACTTTCAGATATTATGGCTCATTACTTATATAATTATGCAAGTAGAAAAGCTTAACTGATATTAATGATGTATGTACATGTAATTTTAAATATGTGTATAGCATGACCGAGTTAATTTAGTCAAGTTCAACAAGTTTTATCCACTTTTTCCATTCGTTAACATATTTTGCGTGAAAATATTCCCCTTTACTGTAAGCAATGTGTCTCTGTACTTTATAGTAATCTTGAATCAAATTAACCAAAACCATAACATTTAATGAACCATGTAAGCATCTGGTTCTATATATGTAGTGTTTAATAAGAAGAATAATTTCATTGTCAATTCTGTTATATAGACCTGTAGGTTCAAATAGCCCAAATATCATTGCTTGTTTATTTACGGCAAAGGGAATAAAAAGAACTTCTAATAAATCTTCAAAGCTTGTCAGAAAATTTTGGACCTCATTACATTCCCATAAAATATGGATAATTGTCTCCCTTTCTATAATGCAAAAAGTACAATGTGGGTTATTTGTGAGACCAATCTTGTAAATAAAAGAGTTAGTTGATAAAATATGATGGTTTATTCGAAATTGAAACCATTGGAATTTAGTATTAAGAGTTACCTTGAATGGAAGAGAATATATCTTTTTCCATGTGTCAATATTGAAGTCAAATATAGTTCCCCACTTACTCTGAGCCGATATACTGGTGTTTTTTCTGTATAGATGTAATACATGTAAGCACTCTATAAAAGTCCTGAGAACCTTTCTTCTTTTTCAAAATAATTTCAAGATCTGTAGGTATAATTGGGTATGGTAAAACACTGTTTGGAATATGATGATTTTTAAGGTAATTTTTAATACTTCTCAATATTCCATGAAACTGAAGATAGTTTGTAACATTACCATGTAACTCACAAAATTCTCCGAAAGAGTAAAAGGAGCAAGTTTTTTTATCCTTAATTAAATCATTTATTATCGTAATACCATTATTAAACCAGTTTCTAAAAAAACACTGTTTTTTTATCAACAACTATATTCTTATTATACCACAAAGGTGCTTTCAGCACAGAACAATTGTGATTCTTGTACGGTTCTTCCTTTATCCTGAGTTTGTACCATGCATTAAAAAGTCCTTCCAAAAAACATTGCTATTGTGAGCTTGAATTTGTTTTATGTATTCACAACCACAGTTTGCCAAAATATGAGGATTTAACCAAGTTTTTAAAATGCATAACCATTTCCCTTCCGATCTAAAAATCCTTCTTACCCATCCAATTTTTAAAGATTCAATAAATGATATCAAATGAAACATTTTAAGGCCACCGTCTAAATAGTTCTGAATAATTATACTTCTCTTCACTTTGTCAGTTTTGCCATTCCATAAAAAAGAAAAAAGAATGGAATTTAGCTCTTTAATAAATTTCTCCTCGGGATTTGGTAAAGAAATAAATAGATGATTCAGCTGTGATATCAATAATGATTTAATTATACTGACTTTCCCTATTGGAGTAAGCTTTCTTTTATTCCAACTTTTAATTATAGCTTTAAGTTTAATTAACTTTTTATCAAAATTAATTTTAGGAATTTTATGCAAATCTACATGAAAATCAATTCCGAGTAGTGTAAACTTATTCACTCTCACTTAAAATTCTGATCTGGTAGAAAGACATCCCTACTATATTTCTTGCTACCTATCCAAACCACTTGAGTTTTACCCTTATTAATTTTTAAACCAGAAACCTTTGCAAAAATATTCAGTTCATCAACCGCACCCTTCAGTGATTTCTCTGTTCCATCTAATATTAATGACGTGTCATCAGCATATTGTGAATTCAGAAGGGGGTAGTTATTAACATTTATACCATTTATATTACTATTATTTCTAAGACGTATAG